>CABHPP010080192.1:0-15860 GCA_902168425.1 Peromyscus attwateri | reverse complement strand
AATGTAACTGCAGGTAGACCATTGACCTAAAGGTGTTAGAGACAAGACAACAAAGGTTTATAAAAAATACAGAAGACCATTTTCAAGACAATAGGCAAAGGCTTTTGAAACAGACCCCACAAGCCAAAAGCACAGCCAGAAGGACTAATAGATTAGTCTCCATTAAAATGAAGACTATTCAGGCCGGAGTGGAGCTCTGTAGTGGAGCACTGACTGGCATCCATGAACCCTGGGTTGGACAGCCACCCCCACCCCGCCCCAGACAATATAGGCTATTGCTGTTACCCTTGGTTGTCTCCCAGAGGGTGAAGGTAACTCCCTATTGCTGAAGACATCCTGCACATTGGACACAATGACCTGGAATACCCAAGCTGGACCTGACTTGGATCCCTCCTCCCTGAGGACTAACTTCCATAATATTAGAAGGTACTATGCAAGCTTCCAGGAGAGGGAAGAAACCAATAATCCTACCAAGGTGTAATACCTATGAACCACAAAGATGACCAATTATATATATATATATATATATATATATATATATATATATATATATATATATATGAATTAAAGAAAAAGAGGTCATGAATTCCAGAAGGATCAAGGATCAAGGGAAGGACTGGAGGGAGGGAAGGGGTAAAATAATACTATTATATTTTAAATAAAATTTAATTATATGTGCCGGAAAGCTCACCCTGGTGGTGAAGACGAGGGAGAGCAGGAAGGCTGATCAACCCCACAACTACCCAGGCCCAGAACCAGGGTTACATGTTGGCCCACCCCAACATCCACTCCATCTGTGATCTGCTGGAGCACGGGAGTGGCAATGGGGGAAGGGGATCGGTTCTGTGGACCCAGGGCTGCAGGATCTCCACAACACAGGCAGCAACAGGATGTCCAGAAAGAGGCCTAGTGAGGGCCCGGCATCGATGGTGTAGTAGAGACCTGGGGCCTCGAACTGGACCAATGATCCTTTGTGGTGAACGCCTGCATGTAAAAATGTATCAATAAAGGGGTTTATTGTGTGATTCACTGTGTCACACTGCAGCTTCCACGACAAGATTTTCCCTTTCTCCCTTCTCTTTTTCCTTTTTTCTCTTAAATTTCATTTTATTTTATTCTGGGGTAGGGGAAGGAGATGGGTGGGATGGAAAGGAATGATGCGAAAGACACAAAGAATAAATAAAAAGAAAGTAAAAAAATTAATTATACGTATGTGTGTGAGAGAGTGCATGCTGTAGGTATGTGCACATGGATTCAAGTGCCCTCAAAGGCAAGAACAGGAAGTCAGATCCCCTGGAGCTGGAGTTACAGGTGCTTGTGAGCTGCCTGAGATGGGTGTTGGGAACTGACCTCAGGTCCTCTGCAAGAACAGAATGCGCTTTCATTTCCGCAGTCCCTCCAATGACTTAAATTTAGTAAGAGCAAAATGACCCTTTTTCTCCACCAAATACTGAGACAGAGCAGAAGCATCTTCAAGGAATTTTAGAGTGAGGTTGGAAACTGCCAAACAATGCTCTAGACCAGTGGTTCTCAACCTTCCTAATGCTGCAACCCTTTAACACAGTTCCTCATGCTATGGTGACCCCCAACCATAAAATTTTGTTGCTACTTCATAACTGTAATTTTGCTGTTGTTATGAATCTTAATGTAAATATCTGATATGCAGGATATCTGATATGGGGCCTCTGAAGGGGCTGTGACCCACATGTTGAGAACCACTGGTCTGGCTATTCCAAGTCACTTCTGTCTCTATTCCTCCACTTTCTATATTTAAAAAAAAATGCTATATTCTTTGAAGCTCACACACATACACACACACCTCTTTTGCTCACACACACCTCCATTTCCTCCCTCCAACTCTCCCTGGTCACTCCCCCACCCTTACAACTTCAAGCCCTGCAATTTTTGTCTTGGCTGAGACCCAGGTAGGGACAGGTTAGCAGTGTGAGGCTGACAGGGAAATCCTGCAGTGGGTAATGGGGAAGCCATATCTGTTCTACAGGGTCCCTCAAGGCCACTCAAGTCTGACAGCTATGCTTGTTCCTTCCTATTTTAACCCATGCCCTTGAGTTCCCTGGTACACAAGTATGACTCTGCGGTTGATTACATCAAGAAATGTGTGTTTGCAAAACCAGTTGACTTGACTATAGTCTTAGTCAGGTTTTAATTGCTGTGAAGAGACACTGTGACCACGGCAACTCTAACAAAGAAAACATTTAACTGAGGTGATGGATTACAGTTTCAGAGGTTCAGTCCATTATCACCATGGCGGGGAGCACGGCAGCATGCAGCTAGACGTGGAGCTGGCTACATCTTGACCAGAAGGCATCAGGAAGTCGACTGACTGTCACACTGAGTGAAGCTTGAGAAAAGAGACCTCAAAGCCTGCCCCCACAGTGACACACTTCCTTCAACAAGACCACACCTCCTAATAGTGCCACTTCCTTTAGGGGACATTTTCTTTCAAACCACCACATTCCACTCCCTGGCCCCCAAAGGCTTGTAGCCATATGATAATACAAAAATGCATTCAGTCCAACTTCAAAAGTCCCCATAGTCTATAACAATCTCAAACTTATTTCAATGTCTAAAGTTTGAAGTCTCTTCTGAGGTTTATGCAATCTCTTAACTGTAATCCCCTGTAAAATAAAAATAAAAAAAAACAGATCACATACTTCAAACATAATGGCACAGGATATACATTATCATTCCAAAACGCAGGGAAGAGAGCATATGTTGTGGAATATTATTTTTAACTGTGTAAAGGTGTGTTACTTTTGTTTATGTTACATTTGCTTAATGATGTAAGGATGTGTATTTAATTATGTAAAGACATGTTGTGTCTATTTCACCTTGCCTGCCTACGGCACCTGGTTGGTTTAATAAAGAGTTGAACGGCCAATAGCTAAGCAGAGAAAGGATAGGTGGGGATAGCAGGCAGAGAGAATAAACAGGAGGAGAAGTCTAGGCTCAGATGAAGAGAAACAGGTTAAGTTAAAAGAGTTAGCAAGAAACAAGCCTAAGCTAGGCCAAGCATTCAAAACTAGCAAGTCTCCGTGTCATGATTTGGGAGCTGGTTGGTGGTAGGTGACCCAAAAGAAAAAGCCTGGTACAAACATAGAGAGGAAATACTGGACCAAAACAAGGCTGAAAACCAGCTGGGCAAACTCCAAACTCTGTATCTCCATGTCTGATGTCAAAATGCTCTTCAGTTCCCTAACTCTGTTCAGCTTTGGTGAGTGCAACACACTTCTTTCCCTTGGGCTGGTTCCACTCCCTGTTAGCAGCTCTCCTTGGCAGGTATCCCACGATTCTGGCATCTCCAACATCTTAGCTTCTCCAAGGCAATCTAAGCTTCAACTTCACAGCTTCATACAATGGCTTCTCTACTGGGCCTCAATTCAGGGACACCCCTGACACATGCCTGGCCTCAGCGGCTTTATTCCATAACTCCTTTTTTTCTATCCTTAACTCTAAATCCAGAACCATGAGGCCAAAACTGCCAAGTTCTGCTGCTTACTGAGAATGGAACATGGGCTCCTTGTTCAATTACATCTTCACCAGCTTTCTGTCCTTCACTGCCTAAGCTTGGCTGTCCTGAAACTTGCTTTGTAGACCAGGTTGTCCTCAAACTCAGAGATCTGCCAGCCTCTGACTTCCCATGTGCTGGGATCAAAGGTGTGCCCCACCACACCTGGCTCTAAACTTTTCTTCAGTTCCTTTTCTCAAGTTGAAAGCTTAGCTGTGTGGGATCTTGCCCTGAGGTCACCACTCCTTATATTCCATTTCTTAATCTGTTTATCTCCTTGAACACAGGACTTAGTTACATTCCACTTTTTGGTGACCCTTTTCTCCTTAAATTTTACATTTTGTAATTTACTCTCCTCAGCTTGCTCCTTTTCATTATAAATCTTCATTAGAGTTACCACTACTAACCACACGACAAAGTCTATATTAGACTGTTTTGAGATTTCCTCTACCAATGAAATTAATCCAAAATTCTTCACTTTAGTCTCAGGCAGACTCTTTGGACAAGGGCAAAAGGCAGCCACTCTCTTTACCAAATATCACAAGAATGATTTCTAGGCAACATACTAAAATTCTTCTCCTCTGAAACATCTTGATCCAGCCCCCCACCCCACAGTTCAAATAACTCTTAATACCACTGTCTTCCATGCTCCTAGTAGTATGCCCCATTAAGCAGCAACTGCTTTTCTAATCCACAGACCCAAAGTCCATATTCTTTCAAGTAAAAGCATGGTCAGGCCTATCACAGCAATACCCCACTTCTAGTACCAACTTCTTCTGTCTTAGTTAGGGTTTCTATTGCTGTGAAGAGACACCATGACCACAGCAACTCTCATAAAGGAAAACATTTAATTAAGGTGGCAGCTTACAGTTTCAGAGGTTTAATCCATTATCATCATGGAGGGAAGCATGGCTGTGTGCAGGAGACATGGTGCTGGAGAAGGAGCTGCTACATGTTGCTATGCAGGCAATGGGAAGTAGACTGTCTCACTGGTCATGGCTTTAGCATATATGAGACCTCAAAGCCCACCTCCACAGTGACACACTTCCTCCAACAAGGCCACACCTCCTAATAGTGCCACTCCCTTTGGGGGCCATTTTCCTTCAAACCACCACAGGCTCCTATGTTGAAATTTAATTCCCACTGTGAGGTATCTGGAAAGCAAAAACTTAATGTGCTGTGGGAGGTAGATATTTGGGAGGTGAAGCTTATTGGGTAGGGTTATCAGGGTGGAGCCTCCATGACTGAATCCTAGTGGCTTCATAAGAAGAAGAGAAAAGACTAGAAGACTCTAAATGTGTGTATCTGCAAAAAAATCATCCCCATATAAAGGCCTTTGAACTTCTAAGACTGAGATAAGTAAACCCCCTTTCTTTCTAGTTATCCAGCCTCAAGTATTTCATTATAACAAGAAACTAATGCAGACAGTAAGAAGAATGGAAATATTTATGTGTTTATGTATTTGTCTATATATAGTGCATGTGGCATACGCATGTGTATGTTGTGATTTAAGTCTACATGAGTTCATCAGAGCCCTCACTGAAAGGGTGACTGTAGAAAAAGAAGTGAGAGATAAGCCAGGCAGCTCTGCAAGGAGCAACAAGCAAACACACAGGCCACAAGGTTGGAGGTGAACAGTTGTGGCAATTAAAAGCATGGTGATTGCTTCTCATGTGGATGTGTCGATTTGTTTTCTAAGGCCTGAATGTTTGTGTGTCTCCCAAATTTGTGTTGAAATCCTCTCTCCAGTGGGCCTTTGGAGGGTGGTTATATTATGAGGGTTGGGCCACACAGAACAGTGCTCTCTTCTCACGTTAGGACATACCGAGAAGCTGCCATCTGTGACCCAAGAGCAGGCCTTTCTAAGCTCTGTTGATCTTAAACATTCATCTTCCAGAACCATGAGATGTAAACTGTTGTTCGCTAGTCATCTGGTCTAAGGTGTTATGTTATAGCTACTCAAATGGATTAATACTGCATTAACATTACATTCCTATTGCTCTATCCTTCTCTGGGCCATACATACTTCTTAGCTGGAGAGGTTTCCTCCTGTGTTCATGATCTATGAAGACTGTTCTCTGTTGAGATGTGAGAACAGGTTTCTAACACATGCTTCTCCATTTCCAAAGCAGGGCTGGAAACACATCTACCAGCAGGGCCGGAAAAGCCCTTCGGCTCCCAGCTTTCTGAGCAGGACTCTTACGCAAGTATGAAAATGTAAAAGAGGTTTTTGGTGGAGCAGACACAAACTGGACTTACAAACTGTGGAGCACAGGCTGCTTCCTGCTCATAGTTCCATAAAACAGTGGCTTATGCAGCCACGTCTTACCTTGGGTGACTGCACATGCAGAGGTTGTTTAACCCTTGTGCGTGTGAATACAGCACCTGTCCAGCACCACCCAGAGGTACAGACTGATAAATGACTTGTTTCTACAAGTAAAGAGGCCCAATCTGTGACCTTACTGAAGTGGACTGGGAACACATGGACACTTGGGCACATGGGACTTGTTAAAAATGTATCAGAAATGAAGAAGAGGAAGGAGGAGAAGGAGGAGGAGGGAAGGAAGGGAGGGAGGAAGGAAGGAAGGGAGGGAGGAAGGAAGGAAGGGAGGGAGGGAGGAAGGGAGGGAGGGAAGGAGGAAGGAAGGAAGGAAGGAAGGAAGGAAGGAAGGAAGGAAGGAAGGAAGAAAGCCAAGCACTTTTCAAATACATCAGACCAACAGAGCAAGCAATCCCTTGTCCTGGACTCAGTGAAAGAAGGACAACCCTGCAGTGTCGAAGGCCCCACTGACTCACCATCCTACCAACCCTGGGTACCAGTCCAGGGAAAGATGGGTAGAGCACCTGCTCTGAGGCTTCCGGTCAGCAGTCCCCACCACTTGACACAGTTGAATTGCTGTCAGTCTGTCCCTGCTTCATCCATTTGACTAGACTGGTCTCATCTCAGGTGCTAAGCTACCTCATGTTGTGGCTCTGAGCCTCCAGCAGATCACCTGGGTTCATGGACATCTTATCTACCCGTCTACAGCGACTCTCTGCAGGTTAATGGCACTGCCAGTTTGGTTTATGTGCCTATGTGGGGTATGTAATAAATATGATAGAAAGTTACTATAAACATAGTCCCAAGATGAAGGGCATGTTGGATGCTTAGAAGAATTCAGTGCAGAAGAAGTGAGGGGCCTTGACTTTGATCCCCTCAATTTCCTTTTGTTTAATTCGAGGCCCAATAATTCATGAGAGGAATTTATGGGGATATATTACAATTGGAAATTCAGAAAGATTTCTGTGTCTATACAGTTTTAAAAAGGGATTCTTTCCATAAAATTAGCCTAATTCTCTTTGTGTGTTTAACTTGGGACCCAGTAAAGCAACACAATGCGTTTCCCTTGTGTTTCAAGAATAGAAGACATTTTTCTCCTAACTGTCTAAGCATAGATACTTATGGAAGCCCAGACAGGAGTTAAACTGGAGCATAACAGGGCTGAGAATTCCATAAAGCAGTGCACTCATGTAAAATTATGACCTTCCAGCCCAGTGAATAAATTTACTGTATAGCATTAGCCTCTGCCAGCCAACTAGAGGTAGAAAATATTCAGAAAAGCGTTGTGCTTGAGTTTGGCACATGTAAACTTTCTTCTCATTATTATCACAACACAACATATAGCCAATTGACACGGCATTTGTATTGTATTAGGTATAATGAGTGGTCTGTAGACTTAATGATGTGGGAGGGTTGTGTAGATTGTGTGAAAATACTACAGTACTTAGCATAAGGAACCCAGTCATCTTGTGGATTTGCTGGACCCAGTCCCCTGGGGCTACACAAGGGACAACTGTACCTGCGGATGCAAGAGGCATCTTGAGTGTCCAGCCAACCCTCGCGAGCTATTGGCTTGGGAAGTCATTAACACCTCAGGTGTGGTGGGATGATGATGGTTAATTTCTGGGAGTCAGAAAGCTCCAAGGCTTTCCCAGAGGCCCCAAGGAAAGGACAAAGGGAACACTAGTTCTGTGTCCTCGTTCAAAGGCAGACTTGGCAAAGTCTGAACTGGGACTAGAACCAGGGCCTTGAAGGGGTTAAGGTTCTGTTTCCTGGGAATCCAGCTTCCCCCTCTGAAGGGCTGTGGTTATCAGTCCTAAGACAGCTGTGTCTGAGGCATCCTTGTTTCTAATGTCTGCTAACATTGCTTGATTTAGTTCTTGACTGACTTTGGCCCATTTCCCCCCTAAAAACAGTATATAAAATATACTTCTTAATAAATTTGTTCGGCATAAGATTTATCTTGTGCGAGCTTTCCTATGTTCTCATTCCCTGGTCCACACTCTCTCCAGAACCTGTCACTGAGGTGCGACCTGCTGGTCCAGGTCCGATGGTGAAACATCTGGTCTGGCATCCCAGACTCTTTCCCACAAGGCTACGTCACAGAGATACCGGCTCATCACACCAGGGTTATGGGACCCTCCCCATCTCCACTTCCTAAGTCTTTGGGTGACGGTAAAGTCAAATCCAGAAGCGCTGTCTAAACACAGTCCCAGACAAATGTATAGCCAGCGTCAGCAACGTGTCCCAGCACCCTGAAGAGGGTCTTGAATGAAAACAGGAAAAGAGGCACCTGAGAAAGTCCAGTGCCAAAATCAGGACCCCGTCCTCCCTCCTCCCACCCCTCAGCCCCCCTCCCCAGCCCACCCCCTACTCCCACCTCCTCCAAGACAAAGTCTCCCATGGGGAGTCAGCAGAGCCCAGCACATTCAGCCGAGGCAGGTCTAAGCCCCTCCTCCCTGCACCAAGGCTGCACAAAGTGTCTCACCATGGGCACTAGGTTCCAAAAAGCTGGCTCATGCACTAGGGACAGGTCCCGGTCCCACTGCCTGGGGGGCCCCAAACAGTTCAAGCTAAACAACTGTCTCACCCATCCAGAGGGCTAAGTAGCTAAATTTGTAGCTATATGTATACAGATGAAAACATATTAGAAAACACTTTTCATTTGCAAGTTTTTTGTTTGTTTGTTGTTATTTTTCGAGACAGGGTTTCTCACTGTAACAACCCTGGCTTTGCAAGCTTTTAATAATAAAATTTATCACATTTTTAAGCTTGAGAAAATGAGATGTATAGTAAGTTATAAGAACACTTTATTGCTACATTGTTACCATGCAGCTCTGAGGTGGTCATCACACACTGTAGTCCTACATTTACATTATGACTATCTGGGCCTTACATCTTCCTCTTCCATCTGGACCACAGTCTTCATGAAGGGCAGACAGAATACTCTGCTCTTTATTTAGTTTTATTCCTAACAATAATATTTAGTCTCCTAACAGGTTCCATAATAGATTATATAAACAAACTTGACTCCTATTTTGAAAAATCTGCAGTGTGCCATACTGTAAATTCATCAGGAGTCTCTATTACAACTTATGACGCTGTGTGTTTCATCTTGGCATCATTTCAGTCCAGGAGATATAAATTGTACAATGACATCAGAATTTGTTTTATTCTTTTTCCTTGCAAGTTTGACTACCCCGAAGCACGGTATCTCAGGGTTGCTTGTGTACAGGCCTTGTGCACGCACATAAAGCGGCGGGGACCTCCTCCCTATATGAGGAAATGTCCTTTGCATAGCTACATTTTTCAACAGTGAAGTGTCTTGAGATCTCAGCTCCTTGGGTGACTGTGCATGCTGTGGTGCCCCATTTCATCAAAGCAGTTTGGAGGTGCCTTGTGATATTCGAGATGGCCCAGTTGCAAAGCTGGGTAAACACCAATTCCCATCCAGTGTGATTATACATTGTGCCTGGGACACATTTCCTTAAGAACACGATCTTTTCATAGCTGCTCCACTAGAGTGACAGTGAGGATATCTGAGCACATGTTACTATTGCCTATCTTATTATGGAAAGGAGCCTATGAAGTGGTCTGTTAAGTTTTGGTTCTCAAATGTAACCAACTCCTTTTAAAAAGGTAGCTAAGTATCTTAAAGGTATTCATAAAATCACTTTCAGCGACAGTTTTTGAAATGTTGGCGAACATTATTTTTCTTGTTGTTATGCCAACATCTGACTTACAGCAGAAACTATTTATTTTGATTCACAATCTGAGTGGTTAAAATTGATGATGGTGGAGAGGGCATGGCTCCAGGTGGCTCCAGGGTGGCGGGAGTGTGCAGCTGGGACCCTTTACCTCACATCGAGGCAGAGCAAGAAGCCGAGAATAGGCAGTAAGTGGGGGTGCGGGGTTCAGGTCAGGCTGTAAAGCCTCAAGGCTCACCCCTGGTGACCCTCTACTTGTAGTGAAGCTTCTTCTCCTGAAGGGTTAACAACCTTCCAAAACAGAGCCATCAGCAGGAGACCACATGTTCAAATGCACTAGCCTGCTGGGGACACTTCACATTCAAACCACAAAATGGTCTTATGTAAAAAGGGTGCGTTCATTGCTTTCCCATTCTGTGAAGAGAAGAGCCTCTCCTGAGCCACAGGGTGACATCCAACTTAGAGGAGGCAGCATCTATAGCTCCTGCCATTGAAGGGGAGCTTTAAACAGGTTTGTTTTTACATCTGCACAGGTTTATTTAAACCCAGCCCTTGCTCCAGGCAGTTCTAAACTGGCCTTCACTCTTCCTTTTGTTGGCTGGCTCTTTCATTTTTCCTGTTCCCCAGAATGTGGGCATCCAGCTACTGTTGTGGCTTTTGTGGACTGCTCTGAGAACTGCCTTCAGAACCGTGGCATGTTTTGAGTTTTGATGGTTCCTCTTGCTGGCTTCACACTCAGAAAGACCTGTTTCTGGGCACAGAAAGGCAACAGTGTTTGATGTGAGGACAGTGTCTGGTACAAGGACACGTGCTTCTTTGTTCTTGTATTGGGAAAATGGGCAAAGGGTGTGGCTGCTGCATGAGGATGTGACCTCTGGGAGGTGTCTGTTCAAGGACAGGCCAGGGCCCTCTGGAAAGCAGTTTGCCAGGGAGGAAGAAGGACATTTCTTCCTTGGCACTAATCGCCAATGCCCAGAGGGCAGCTAGGGCACAGAAACCAGGTGTGACTCTCCCTCACAATCAGGGGACTGTGGACAGAGAGGCAGGAAGCTTGTGGATCTCAACTCTCTACCATTCATTGCTGTGACCATACATTGACCCAGGAGCAGGGCCAGGGTCATTTCCTTCTTATCTGTGCACAAGGAAAGGCTAGCACACAAGGCTATTCTTATCACTGAGGAGTCGGCAGCAGCAGAGCCCTTTGCTTTTGCTTCAGAGGGGCTTGCTGCCTGGATCAGCATTGTCATTGTCAAGACAAAGTATCCAACAAAAGCAACTTAAAGAGGGGAGTGTTTCTTTTTTAAGTTCATGGGGATACAGCCCATCATGGGCGGAAGGCGCGACAGCAGAGCGACAGCAGAGCAGAGACAGCAGAGGCGAGGCGGCTGGTCACACCGTGACCAAAGACAGGAGGCGGTGATCAAGGCTGAGGCTCCGCCCACTTTCTCCTTTTTATTCAGTCTGTGGGATGAATAAATGATGCCACCTCCATTCCTTCAACCCCCACTAGAAACACCCTCACAGACACACTCAGAGGTATGTCTCCTAGGTGACTCTAAATCCAGTGAAGCTGAAAATGAGGATTAACCGTTATGTTGTCCAGGCCAGCCGGTGCCTTGAAGGAGGCCAAGACTGTAAGAAACATTGAGGCATTGGGGGGGCGTGGCGGTTGGGAATCTTGGTCACACTGGTAGTGTGTGTGTATTGCTGGAAAGGCAGTCTACCTCCAGGAGCTCCTTTTGGACCCATAAGTAACTCCAACAGTGGCTAAGACAGTGAATAAAGCATGCAGAGTTGAGTGACAGCTAGGTGCCTCAGTTTGCCTTTCTGTGGTCACTGCCTGTGAATCTGAAGTGGCCAGCTGGATTGAATTCCATGATGTAAACCAGTGACAAGTCCCATGCTGGGTGTTTCATGGGGGTGGGAAAAACACCTGGAAGGTCACTTGGTCTATATGGTGGTTCAAAAGAGATGTTATCATAGTCTAGTGCAGTGATTCTCAACATGTGGGTCATGACCCCTTTGGGGGGTTGCATATCAGATATTTACATTATGATTTATAACAGTAGCAATGGACAATTTTATGGTTGGGGGTCACCACGACATGAGGAACTGTATTAAAGGGTCCCAGCATTAGGAAGGTCGAGGACCACTGGTCTAAGGCATTTGAACACTTGGTCCCTAGTTGAAAGAGCTGTTTGGGAGGTTTAGGAGGTGTGGCCTTGTTGGAAGAAGTACATCACTGAGGAGGGTGGGCTGTGAGGTTTCAAAGGCTGGTGCCCTTCTCAGTTCATTCTCTCTGCTTCAGAGCCCTCCGCTTCCTGCTCCTGTGGCCATACCTTCACTCTGCTGTCTGGAACCATAAGCCCAAATACACTTTGTTTTGTTTTTTTTTTTTTATATAAGTTGCCTTGCTCAAAGTGGTTTTTTTGTTTTGTTTTGTTTTGTTTTAATCACAGCGATAGAAAAGTAGCTAAGACAGTCTGACTTGAAAAAATGCCTTCAGTCGCTGCCCTGGGCACTTGCGAAGGTCCTCGGGACCTGCCATTTTTCTTAACACACCCCCACCCCATAACACACCCCCACCCCACACCCACACCCACCCCGCTGAAAGCCCATTTGAAACAGCAACTTGAAATCTAGGCTTGAATAGACATGGTGGCAGGCTGCATCTATTTTAAAAAGGAGACTAATCCATCATGACGTGTCGATTGAGTTCATGCAGTTACCGAGTTCTGCTTGTGTACCTCTTTAACTGTTTTAGGCATGAGAAGCTCATCGTCAGATCGTGAACAAGAAAAGCAAATCCTCAGTTTACGTCTAATACCAAGGGATTTAATCAAGACCTGAAATTTCCTTAGCTCAATCCAGGCATTGGGGAGGGGTGGAGGGTAGTGTGCGAGCACTCTGGTGAGAGGAGAAACTGTGAACCCGAGTTTATGTATCAACAATAGTGTCTTCCCTACCCTCCTCATCTTAGTGGTTCCTTCAGACACAAATCTTCCCCAGTTCTTTCCTGCTGCAGGTGAAACCCTGGCGGATCCCAAAGAAACGGACAGTGACCACACCTTCTTATGAATATTCAACAGCAAGGCTAGGAGGCAGCGCGAAAGAAAAACCCTTGGGGAAACTCCACTTAAGTCCAGGCGGCCGGCCACCACCACACTCTGGGCTGGTTCCTAGAAGACCAGACACTGGACCCAGATCTGGATGAGCCTCAGGGAGCCGCACCACTTCGCCCTTCGTAGACCATCTGAACTCCGGCCACCATTGCAACAGCCTCTCGGGGATGAAACGCTTGGGGACCGAGTGGCCAGGCGGGTCCCTGCCTTTGTGGCGCAGAGGAGGAGGGCGCGTGGCCAGCGGGTGACGCACGCCCGGGAAGTTTGTGCCCATCTTCTGCTGGTGACTTTCCCGACACACGGCTCTGCACGCGGTGATTCCAAAGACGCCCTGCTAACGTGAAGAAATTCTGAGCAAGGTAAGCGATGCTCCCTGCCGGCTGCCACCTCCCCCGCAGCGTGTAGCCGAAATCCTGTGTCACATTTTATTTCCTGAAGCGAGGAGGACAGCGATGGGACTTGGCGGCTCTACAGTCCCTGCTGTGGAGATTTGAAAAGTTTTGGCGGGCACAGCAGGTGCGAGGCGCCGGGGCAGAAGAGCGTAGCACAAAGCCTGTCGCCAGGAGGTTGCCATGGCAGGGGGAACGGCGTCTAGCCGGGGCGTGCCTGTGTTGCTGGGAGACCGTGGGGCTCTGGGGTGAGCCTCAGGATGAGCCCACCGTGTGAGGTTTCATTTGGTACGTGTGTCTGCGTTGGCTCACACTGTGTGTAAGTAGCGTCTTGTCCTTCTAAGCTGTCACCCGCTAAACCATAACCTTAACTCTGCTTTTGAAATTAGCTTGGATTGTGGTGTGATGAATGCTTGATAGCGTCAGGTGGTTCTTTCTAAAGTTTAAGGCCTTCTGTGTAACCATTGCAGGTCGGATGGAAAGGGATCCTGGCAGTCGGGAGCCAAGGAGTACTACAAAGTCACTGTAAGCGCAGAAGCTTACAGCTCCAGGGAAAGGTTTCCCCAATGTAACAACTCTGCTGGTGTAGGGGAGGGTTTCCCCAGCAAAGTTGTTACAGTTCTGCTCAAGTCCCTCGGAGTGTAACAACTTTGCTCCGGGGGAAGGCTTCTCCAGAGAAAGTGTTAAAATTCTGGTCCCGCTCTGGCGAAAGATGTTACTTTTCTGCTCCACCCCATTCACAAGAAAGATCTCACCCAAACCTCATTCAAGAGATTTATTTATTAGGAGGGAAGAATCTAAGAATCTAAGAGGGCAGTTGCCTCTGCCAGGATGGAAAAAGGCAGCAGCCAATTGAACAGGCACAGGGCTTATATAGGTTTTCTTAGGGGCGGATTTTTTCCAAGGTGCAGATTTTCAGGGTGGGAATTGGTCAGATTTCAATCCCTGAGTTTAGAGAAGCTCAGCGATTGCCTGGATTTCACGCTCAGGGATTGGTTGGTTTTTCTGCTCAGGGATTGGTTGGTTTTTGTGCTGAGTTGGTCAGGGGCAGATTGTTTTTCTTTTGCTCTGGTTTTAGGCGCGAAGTGTGTTTCTTTCACTAGACATGTTTAGTTTTTAGGCTCTGGTTTCAGGACCAAAGTGTGTTTTTCGCCTCTGGTTTTCAGTCAGAGTATATTTCCTTAGTTGGCTCTGATTGCAGAGCCAAAGTGTGTTTCTTTGGCTTTTTACCTACCCCTTTCACCCTGCATTCTGGGGGCAGGACAGATGGCTTAGAGGTTAAGCCCTCTTACAGAGGGCTGGAGTTCAGGTGCCTTGCACCCATCCTAGTACCCAGTCAGGTGACTAACAACCACCTGTTTCTCCAGCCCCAGAGTGCCCTCCTCTGGGCTCTTTGGGCACCTGTACACATGTGCACAGACACACACAGTCTAATAGTTTACTTTAGGCTTCAAAACAAAACGAAGTGTGCTTGCAATTTTAAATGCTGACGTTGTTTCCTGCCGGCATCGGCTCCTCCTCTATGGAGTCAGAGAATGGAGTTCTTTAGGTCGAGGACTCTCAGAGAATCATTCACACTGAGAAGACAGTGAGGTGAGGGGACGCAGATGCCTTTCAAGTGCACGTGGATGAGCTCACTTGAGTCATTCCCCCACATAGGAGATCACAGAAGATCAGAGACCCCAAAGTCCAGGGCCTGGCTTTACACATTTACTGCAAATCTGATGGTGGGGAAAAATTCTCAGGCTAACTCGGGGGTGGGGTGTCAATGAGCAGTTGGCCTTTGGGGTTCCTGTGGCACTCATTCAGAAAGTTTTGGAGTTTGGACCATTCCAGGTTTTGGACGTTTGGATTAGGGACGCTTGTCCCAGTTTGCATTCTACGGCTGTGAAAAACAGTATGGCGGAGCAACCTGGGGAAGAACGGGCTCATTTCACCTCCCAGCTTACACTCTCCATGGAGGTAAGCAGGAGCTCAAGGCAGGAACCTGGAGGCAGGAGCTGAAGCAGAGGAGTGCTGCTTACATGGCTCTCTCGGCTTGCTTTTTTACACAAGCACCTCCCCAAGAATGCCACTGCCTATAGACTAGACCCTCCCGCATCAGCCATTAATCAAGAAAATGACCCCACAGGCTTTTGTAAAGCCTATCTTATTTCGGCATTTTTCTCAGGTGAGCTCCTCTCTTCCTTGATGACTCCAGCTTGTGTCAAGGTGACCAAAAATGAACCAGGATGCACACACACACACACACACACACACACACACACACTTAAAAAGAATAAAAACAAAAAGTAAAACAGATGTTTGTTTTCAAGGTTGTCCATTCCTTAAGTATTATTTTAAAATAATAACGCTGTTTCTATTCATGACAATAGTTCTGCCTTCCAGAATTTCACAGTCTTTGCAAAAGAAAGGCACAGGCACCAGGTAGCCTGCTGTACTGGAAAAATTAAAATTCTGCTGCTGCATTTTAATGTTTTGGATGTAGAGCATGGGAGAGGATTCGTTTTATTTCACTGAGAATGTTCTTACAAGTAAGATGCCAGATCATTTTGGCTTATTATCCCACCATTTAGCCATACTCCATACTCACTTCTTCAGAGCCTACCTGGCTACAGTTTTACTTTCTTATCTTCATAATTAAAGACATCTTTTGTTGTTTTTAATTTGGTTTTTTTTTTTCAGAGTTTAATTGTGCTTGCCAAAGATACTGGTATGCTATCAGCTGTTACAGCACATTCCTGTACTGTAACCTATTGCTTTCTCTGCCTCTTTCTTTCTTTTTTTTTTTTT
>CABHPP010080190.1:0-49577 GCA_902168425.1 Peromyscus attwateri | reverse complement strand
GAAATGCTAACAGACATCCCAGTAAAGTATCTGTACATCAAATGTAAAAAAAAAAAAAAAAAAAAAAACACTTCCACAATGTATACATTTATTAAAATACCATATTATATCTCATCACTATTTAGAATTGTTATTTTTCATTTAAATGACAATAAAACTTATCAAGAAGAAACTGAAGATGGACATTTAAGTGTGAACATCATCAATTCTAAGTCAAATCGCTTCATTTTGACAACAGTTCTCTTACCCTTCAGGGCAGGAATTGCAGTCATTGATAATGGCTCCCAGGAACTATTAACTACCTAAAAATCTCTCTTTTCAAATGAATGATAAAGGAAGGCATAGAGTAGTCAATCAATGGGAATGGTTTAATAAGGTGTGATTATTAATATATTGTCAACTTAACAGTATTTAGCATCACCTAGAAATTTACGGAGGCATACCCCTGGTTGTATGTCATAGAGACTTTCCAGAAAGGATTAGCAGATGGAAAAGTTGCACTCTGAGTGTGGGAAGTATGTGTCCCTTGATCTGAGAGCTGGGACTGAAGAAACGGCAGCAAAGAAGACAAGCCACTAGAGGAGTGCATCCCCTCTTCTATGCTGCCTGGCTGCATGGCTAAAACGCTTTACTCCACCAGGCCTCCCAGTATTGGTGGACTGAATCCCATGCAAACATGAGCACTGTTTTTTCTGGCTCACTCCCAAGATCATGCTTAGTTACCCACGATCTCCTTCCCAAGGAATAATGAGCACAGTAGGCCAGGTCCTCCCACATCAATTAACTATCCCTCAAAGACCTGCCCACAGGCCATTCTGATCTGAGCAAACCCACAGTTGAGACACTCTTCTCAGGTGACTCTAGGCTGTGCCAAGTTTTCACTCAAGGCTGAGACATTTTAATAAAATTCTATTGTGTACATGAGCACATTTTATTTCCATGTTTTTCAGTTGATGGGCGGCTAGGCTCATTTTATTTCCTGGCTCTTTGGAACAGTGCAGCAATAAACATGGATGTGAAAGTATCTCTGTGGAATGCTGACTTAGAGTCCTTCTAGTATAGATTGAGAACTGATATAGCTGAACCAGATTGCATCTTTATTTTTAGTTTCTTCAATAACCTCCACACTGATTTCCATGTATCAGTTTATATTCCCACTTATCATCAACACTCCATTTATGTTTTTCACAGACATAGGAAGAAATTTCTAAAATTCATATTGAAGCACAAAATACCCAGAATTGCTAAAGCAATCCTAAGGAAAAAAAATCAGAGATATAACAGAAACATACTAACAAAAACTGGACAACAATGAAAAAAAATAGAAAATGAGTGATTATGAGGCCATTTAAATCCTTGGCCAGTTTTACAGGTCTTTAGTACACACTAACTACACTCTTGGGAAGGCTCAATTTTATTTGTATATAAGACATTGGAAGTGATATGGGATCAGGCTCAGTTATATTCTCCATTCACACATTACTGTAGATCAGAGAGATGCCATTTGTCCCGTCCACTCACTGTTTTATCTCCTAACTCATCCTGAGCTCTTGTTCATTGCTTTCTGCTCTTCTCTCCACCTGTAGGGAGTGTGTAATGTTGCCTTTTGTGTGAGGTTTCTATATTATTCACCTTCACATTGTCTCTTGAATTTTTTTAATTCATTTTTTTCTCAACTCTTGTTGCCTCTTTCATGTACTTGGAAATTTTATCTTTTTCTGAAAATATAGACTCTCTTCTAACCAAGCCACATGAGCCAGCTTGTCTTCTTCCTCAGTATAGTCTTTAAAACGGCAGTTTCAGCCTGTAGTATGGTTCCAGTTTAACTTAGTAAGTAGTAGAAGGCTTCAGGTTTTTCTCAAAGTTGACGCATCTAATATACCTTTTGTCTCCTCTAAGTGCTTATTTATTAAGTATATTTTAGACCCTTAAATGTTGAATCTCCTATGAAGCAACAAATGCATAACACTAAACTGCACACACTGTGATTATACAAGAGAAATTCCCCAAGGCTTTCTGTAAACAGAACTCTAAATGATAGATATGTGAGCACAGCTCATAAATTAACATTGTCTGAAGATTTTCAAATATTTTTAAACTTATTGCCCTCCATCCACAAAAATAACATTTTTTAGACATTGGATTTTATAATGCAGTCATATTTGAACATGCATAGATATTTATGCACATGACACAGGCATGTCTGTGATGGCTAGATGAGGAGAGAACAGTGACTATTGAACAGTCATTTGTGTTCCCACTTGCTAACTTCCAGATAGGGTGTTTGCAGCAGAGAAAACTTGCAGAGTTGGGACAAAAAACAAAACTGCACTAGAATTACTCCATGTGTCTGTTCAGTGTGATCAAGACACATCTCACAGATGACTCCAGACTGGAAACATCATGTCTAGACAGGAATGAAACCTGCTGAGGAACAGATGGCCTTCTGTAAGCACAGATAAATGGTAACACCACCTTTCAATCTTCTCAGAAGATAATGTCATATGTCTATTTCCCCACAGTTTTAATTTCAGTCTTTTCCATCAACTGTTTTTCTCTTTCTCACTTACTCTCAGTCAAATTCTCTTCACTTCTGTTTTTAACCAAAGGACGGACACACGGAGCTGGCAAGAACATAATTTCACTGATGCTTTACTTTTTTCATTCATTTGCAAATGGAACCAGGTGAAGCAGGTACAGATTTGTAGGATGCTTGCATTCATTGCCATGGAGATGGAGACACTGCCCGTAGTTCTCTCCACTATTAAAGGAAAGCTCCAAGCCATATCACCATATGGGTCTCTGTTTAGATATATCTTTTGGATGTTATCTTTACCAGTCCAAGCCTTCTAAG
This sequence comes from Peromyscus attwateri, assembly GCA_902168425.1. NCBI lineage: Eukaryota > Metazoa > Chordata > Mammalia > Rodentia > Cricetidae > Peromyscus > Peromyscus attwateri. The sequence continues at coordinate 46,723 of CABHPP010080190.1, read as the reverse complement.
TCACTATGTGAAGGAAAGAGTCTTTGTGTAGAAATGATACTAGTGTTCTGTGTAGCCCCAGCCTGCTCATCGCACATGCTGTATCACATTTAAATCAGTGCACTGACTCACAGGAGCTACCTGTGAAGTCTCTGATTAGTATATAACTTAATATTCAAATGTTTAACATACTCACCTCAATTTTCAATCCACACTCTGCTTTGTTCATTGCAAGTTATGATTTTTGAATCCATTTTTGCATTGTTCTTGGTAACTGGGTTTACAGATCATATGACACAGAAACAGCAGGGCTAAGATAAAAAGCTCTTCATTGTGTGTCTTAGTTGATACGCACACAGTTTCACATTAAGGCTAAGAATCTGGCTTCAGTCAAAGCACATTGATATTTTTCTGGGAGTATAGATGGCAGACCAGTACAATCCACTTATTATGTATAAGCTGATTCATGACCTCTTGCTGTGTATTTTAAAAAAAAAGTTTTTATTCTCTGAGGGTTTTTGTTTTTTGGTTTTTTGTTTGTTTGTTTGTTTGTTTGTTTTTTGAGACAGAGTATCTCTGTTTCTCAACAGCTCTGGCTATCCTAGAACTCACAGAGATCCACCTGCCTCTGCCTTTTGAATGCTGAGATTAAAGGCATGTGCCTGGCTTCTCTGAGGTCCATAGTTAGTGTTTTAAACTTTTAAGGAGACAAGTAGAGTGTATTTTTTTTTCTTAATACATTTGCTACGTTTAAACACCATGTCTCCCCTTCACTGCTCATGTCATAAACCTGACAGATCACTTCTAATATCAAAGAGAGAAACTGCTTTCTGTTTATACCTTCTATCCAAACTTGAAAATGGATTTTTAATAGGAATTGTTGTATCTCTGCTTGAGGTCTTTCCCCTGACCATAGGTCTTCGCTAAACATTGATTGCACTTTGCACTGGAGTCCATTTGTCATTATTTAGATTTAAGGTCAGTCTGGCAATATTACACAAGAAATGATAAAAATCTTCGCAGCAAACATGGGTATTGTCTCTTTCTTCTGGCATTGAAAACCATAGAAAGAAATTGGAATGTCCCCACTGAATGGAAGACATTCTTTCCTTAAATCAGAGTCTGGCCACCTACAGTGAATAATGGTACTTCACTCTTGAGCAGACATCCTTCAACTACATGGTATGTTAGGAGCAGTCCCTGAAGCTGTGGGAAAGCTACTCATTCAGATGCACAGATCTAGAGACAAGGGCATGGTGGCCATAGCTGCAGAGACTCACGAGAATCTCATGGTACTAGAGGCCTTCCTTATGTGAAAAATGTATTTCTAGAAATGAAAATCCAACTTGTCTCTACCCCTCTGCCTTTAATTATGAACTGGAAGCAGAGCTGAAGAATATCTCTAGACAGAATGGCTTAAGTATAGATCATATTCTATTTTGTTTTTTTTTTTTGTTTTTTGTTTTTCGAGACAGGGTTTCTCTGTGGAGCTTTGCGCCTTTCCTGGAACTCACTTGGTAGACCAGGCTGGCCTCGAACTCACAGAGATCCGCCTGGCTCTGCCTCCCGAGTGCTGGGATTAAAGGCGTGCGCCACGACCGCCCGGCCCATAGATCATATTCTAACACGGATGCTTGGCCTACATACCGGTTGAAACAAACATTTGTCTTCTGTCAGTCATAACATTAAAGAGCAATATAAAAAAGTTACCTTGCTTTTAGGCTGACATGTTAACATCAGTACATTAAACAAAGAAAAACAATACTTTTCAGTTCAGCCACAGTTCTTTTCTTGTTTAATAAGTGGGGGGATTTGCATATCTCTAAGGAAACATAGTGACTGTACTGAAAATTATCAAAATGAATGCAAATTAACTTTGATTTTTCTGAAAAGGAAATTGAGAAAAAAGTATTTGCTAAAATCAATTACACAATAATAGCCTCTTCTAGTTTTTTTTCTTAACTTATTAACACCATATCTGCAATAGACAGTTTTACTGCCATTATTCAGCCTTCTACCATATTACAAAAATTACTATAAAAAAGAAAAATATGAACTCAGTAGGTAGGCAAAGGATAAACATTTTATGCACGTGGTGTTGGGATGATTGGCCAAGCATTTTGCATTTTTTTTTTTTTTTTTGGTTTTTCAAGACAGGGTTTCTCTGTGTAGCTTTGTACCTTTCCTGGATCTTGCTCTGTAGACCAGGCTGGCCTCAAACTCACAAAGATCCGCCTGCCTCTGCGTCCCGAGTGCAGGGATTAAAGGCGTGTGCCACCACCACCCGGCTGGCCAAGCATTTAAAAAATGGAAAATAAGAGATCTTTTCTCAAAACCAAACAAAAGCCTGAGCCATGAAGCAAATAGTCCAAACATTGTGATTTAAAAAAATGAGCCTGTATAATGTTGCTTTCAAGTATGTTTTGGGGGCTGACAATTTGGTATTGGATAATCAGTTGGTGTGCTCTTCCCTGGAGAAGACTACACACACACACACCCAGCATTTCTTAGTTGCCGGTAACTCTCTGTGTAGATGTAGGATTGAGGCCTTCTGGGCTCTCCTCTGTCCACTTTGGCATGTTTCTTCTTGTTGACCTTGTTCATCTTATGTTTAGGCAGTCATGTTGGTGAGACTTTTTGGATTTAGCATCTAAAATTACTAGAAAGCACACTCTCATAGCATCTTCATGTTCCTCTGGTTCTTACAATCTTTCTACCTTTTCTTCTGAAATGATTCCTGAGCTGTAGGTGTTTTCTAGATGTGTCCTTTGAGAGAGGGCTCCATAACTCTGTATTTTGATTGGTTGAGTATTTATGTAAAGACTGAATTTGCTCTTAGGAATATAAATGTATATACTCAAATATATATGTTTGTAACTATTATTAATGAAAAAAGAGGCCATGAGTTTGGGAGAGAGCAAGGTGGTTTATGAGAGCTTTTGGAAGGTGGAAAGATAGAAATGATGTAATTATATTATATTCTCAGAAGTCAAAGAAATAACAAAAAGCAATTAGTTTATCAGATCCAATACAAAGAAGAAAAATGCAAAATTCCATTATGCTTAAATTTTTGTGGCAATATCAAAAATATTATCAACTACTAAAAATTTCTGTAAATATTTTTCATAAAAGAATAAATATGATATCCTGCGGCACCAGTGACCTCCTGAGCCATATACCCACCCTGCACTGGTTGGGAACAGGTAAAGCCTCACCTCTGGACTCGTCAGCCCAGTTCTCTAGCCCCTAGGCCCTAGGCACATTCTGTGCCCCTCCTCACAAGCCAGTGAAGCTTCAGATACCTGACAGCAGCCTCCTCCCCCACCCCCTCATCAAAGTGATCACTGAAGCCATAAGCTCCTCCTGTACTGATTGGGATGAAAAGCAATTACAGGAGCCAGAGGCTACACCTGCACCAATTGAAAGAAGAGCTATCAGGAGCTCCAGTTGTTTGGATTAAAGGAAGAAATGGAGCCGGGCGTTGGTGGCGCACGCCTTTAATCCCAGCACTCGGGAGGCAGAGGCAGGCGGATCTCTGTGAGTTCGAGGCCAGCCTGGGCTACCAAGTGAGCTCCAGGAAAGGCGCAAAGCTACACAGAGAAACCCTGTCTCGAAAAACCAAAAAAAAAAAAAAAAAAAAAGGAAGAAATGGGTAGACAGCAGTATAAGAACACATCAAACAACATAAAGAGCAATATGGTACCACCAGAACCTAGTGGTCCCACAACAGCAAGACCTGAACATCCCAAAGCAGATGAGTCAGAAGAAAATGACATTAAAAACAACTTTATGAAGATGATAGAGGCCCTGAAAGAGGAAATGAAAAATTCCCTTAAAGAAATGGAGGAAAAGATAAACAACAAATGGAAGTAAATCAAGAAATCTCTTAAAGAAAGTCAAGGAATGCAAGAAAAAAACAAATAGGTGAAGGAAACAGTTCAAGACCTGAAAATTGAAATAAAGGCAATAAAGAAAACACAAACTGAGGGAATTAAGGAAAAGAAAAAACTGAGTTAAACTAACAGAAACTACAGAGGCAAGCATAACCAACAGAGTACAAGAAATGAAAGAGAGAATCTCAGGTGTTGAGGATACGATAGAGGAAATAGATTCATCGGTCAAAAAAATGTTAAATCCAGCAAATTCTAACACAAAACATCCAGGAAATCTGAGACACCATGAAAAGGTCAAACCTAAGAATAGTAGGGATGAAAAGTTCAGGAATATAGAAATATAAAATTATAAGCTTAAGAGATATAAACTGATAGAAGTTAACCTTTAGAGCTGATGACTAACAATGGCTCTCTGCTTTACAGATAGCTCCTCTGTCCACAGCCCGGAGTTAACTTTTAACCACCTTATAGCCAACAACTGCCTGGACCAAAGTTAACTTTTGATAGTTATTTATACATGACTCCTAGCATGCACCCCATGCTTGATACTATAAAAGGATCCAGTACCCACCTCCATTGCCAAAGCCTTAAAATCCAACTCTGGCTGTGCTTTCAGCTAGCTGATAAGCTTTTGCACCCCACAATGATTTTTTTTTAATTTTAGTTTTGCTTTTTTTGGGGGGGTTCTGGAATAAAGTTTGCTTCTGGTATAATATACTTTGGTGGTCTATTCCCCATTATTGCAAGACCCCGAACCCAACAAGCATAGAAGAAAACAAGAATTCCAGCTCAAAGGTACAGAAAATATATTCAACAAAATCCTAGAAGAAAACTTTCCCAACCTAAAGAAAGACATGTCAGTGGGCCATGTTCTCCTGGTGTCCTCTATCCTTCCTGACTCCTAAAATCTCTCCTCCTCACTTCCAAGGGATTCCCTGATCTGAGGAGTGGAACCTGATGGAGATCTCCAAACTAGACTCTTGCACTCTGCATAATGCATGGGTATGAGTCTGTACCTGCTCCCATCTGAGGCCAGAAGAAGCCTCTCTGAGGACAACTGGACATGGCACTGCTCTGAGTATGAGTATGGCAGAACATCATTAGAAGTCATTCCACTAATTTTTTTTTTATCAGCTTTGTTTGGTTCTACCTTAGGTCTCTGGGCTATCCAGTCTCTGGTTCCTGGATATGGAGGCAGTATGGGGTATGGGCTCCCTCTCATCCCTGAGCCTCAAGTTAAACAAGACATTGGTAGGCTATTCCCAAAAGTACAGCAAGACCATTGTTCCAAACATGTTGCAGGCAGGACACATTGTATGTCAAAGATTTTGTGGCTGGAATGGTGTCCAGGTTTCTCTTTTAGTAGCCCACAAAATATCTTCCTGCACCAAAGAGACTAGAATGTAGGGGTGAAGGCTCCACGCAAGCACCAGCCTGACACCTGTAAGTTTAAAGAGGTATGTGGATATTGTCCTTGACAATGAGGCCGTACTGCTAGTTTTTAGAGTGACCCTCTGTCTTAGCATCAACAGGGTTGATTGGGGATCGCCACAGAACCCCCTTGGCCAAGAACTTAGGGTCTTGGTGCAAGTGATGCAACCCCAGCACATCACTGAAGCCTTACCTGGCTACAAAAGTTGGACTGTTCAGACTTCTTATCCTCCATTACTAGGGGTCCTCACTAGGGTCACTCTTTCCACTGCACTAATCTTCCACACCACTTCCCAAATGCCCCCCTCCCAACCTGATAGCTTCCTTTCCAGTTCCCTTCAGCCCCTAATTCACCTGAAAAATCTAGTTCCCCCTCCCAGGGAGATCATTGTTTTCTTTCTAGATCCCTCTTCTTTACCTAGTCTCTCTGGGTCTGTGGATTGTAGCTTGATTATCATTATCCTCAATAGCTAATATCCACTTGTAATTGAATACATGCCATATTTGTATTTCAGAGTCTGGCTTAATTCACTCAGGATGATGTTTTCTAGTTGCATTTATTTGCCTGCAAATTTCATAATGTCATACTTTTTTTAACAGGTGAGTAATACTCTATGGTGTAAATGAACTACATTTTCTTTATCAGCTCTTTGGTTGAGGAACATCTAGATTATTTCCAGTTTTGGGCTCTTTTGAATAAAGTCACAATGAATATAGTTGAGCAAGGGTCCTTGTGGTAGGACGGACAATCCTTTGGATATGTGCCCAAGAGTGATATAGCTGGATCTTGAGGTAGACTGAATCTCAGTTTTCTGAGGAATCACCATATTGATTTCCATATTGCACTCCCACCAGTCCTGCTTGCTCCACATCTCACCAGCATGAGCTGTCACTTCTGTTTTTTATTTTACTCATTCTAACAGGTATAAGATGGAATCTCAAAGCAGTTTTGGTTTGCACTTTCCTGATGGCTAAGGATGTTGAACAATTCTTTAAGTGCTTCTCAGTCATTTGAGATTCCTATATTGAGAATTCTGTTGAATTCTATGTTGAGAAATCTGTATCCCATTTTAATTGGATTAATTAGTTTGTTGATGTCTAATTTCTTGAGTTCTTTTTATATTTTGGATATTAGTCCACTATCATATGTGGAGTTGGTAAAATTCTTTTCTCATTCTGTAGGCTGCTGCTTTGTCCAACAGATTGTGTTCTTTGCCTTACAGAAGCTTTCAGTTTCATGAGATCTCACTTTTTTTAAATTGTTGATGTTAGTGCCTATGCTATTGGTGTTCTGTTCAGAAAGTCATCTTCCGTGCCAATGAATTCATGGTTATTCCCCACTTTCTCTTCTATCAGGTTCAGCATATCTGGTTTTATGTTGAGGTCTTTGATCCACTTGGACTTGAGGTTTGTGTAGAGTGATAAATATGGATCTATTTGCATTCTTCAGCATGCAGCCATCTATTTAGACCAGCAACCATTTGTTGAAGATGAATTCTTTTTTCTATTGTATATTTCTGGCTTCTTTAGCAAGAATCAGGTGTCCATAGGTGTTTGGATTTATGTCTGTGTCTTTGATTTAATTCTATTGATCATCATGTCTGTTTTTATGTCAATACTACACTCTTTTTATTACTATACCTCTGTAGTACAGTTTGAAATCAGAAATGGTGATATCTCTAGATGTTCTTTTGTGTGTAGGATTATTTTAGCTATCCTGGAGTATAGCAGAAATCTTAAAAGTTCTTATTAATAAAATCAAACCTGGGCCGGGTATTGAGGTGAACACTGGAAGGTCAGAGAGACAGAATAAGCCACAGCTATCTCACCTCGCCGGATCCTCAGCTGGTCTTGCTTCCTTAGACTGGAGGCTTCTGAGTCCTCATCCAGAATGGGTCTCAGATGAACTGGTGCTACAAGCCTGAAAGCTTAACCAGGCCAAATGCTTAACCAGGCCAAATGCTTAACCAGTCAAAATGCTTAACCAGTCAAAATGCTTCTAGTTTCTGGTCCTCATGCCTTATATATCTTTCTGCTTTCTGCCTCACTCCCTGGGATTAAAGGCTCCCTTTCTGGGATTAAAGGTGTGAGTCACCATGCTTGGCTGTATCCTTGAACACATGGATTTCTGCCTCTGGAATGCTAGGATTAAAGGCGTGTGCTACCACTGCCTATCCTCATGTTAAATATTGTGGCTGCTCTGTCTCTGACCCCAGATAAGTTTATTAGCATGCACAATATCTGGGGGAATACAATACCACACTGGAGTGTTTTGTTTGTTTGTTTGTTTGTTTGTTTGTTTGTTTTTCCTTATGAAGCTGAGTGTTATTCTTTCATGGTCTGCAATGGAATTTTGATGGAAATTTCATTGAATCTATAGACTGCTTTTGGTAAAATGACCATTTTTACTATGTTAATCCTGCCAATCCATGGGCATAGGAGATATTCTATCTTCTGGTATCTTCTTCAATTTCTTTCTTCAAAGATTTGAAGTTTTATTATACAGATCTTTCACTTGCTTGGTTAGAGTTACTCTAAGATATTTCATATTATTTGAGGCAACTATGAAAGGTGTTGTTTCTCTGATTTCTTTCAGACTACATTTGTCATTCATATATGGAAGGGCTACTGATTTTTTTGAATTAATCTTGTATCCATTCACTTTGCTGAAAGTATGTATCATCTATAGGAGTTTCCTGGTGGAATTTGTAGGGTCACTTACTATTTATTATTATATAATATGCAAATATTTTGACTTCTTTCTTTTCAATTTGTATTCCTTTAATCTCATTCAGCTGTATTGTTCTAGCTAAAATTTCAAATATTATATTGAATAAGTATATAGAGAGTGGACTATCTTGCTTTCTTCCTGATTGTAATTGAGTTGCTTTGAGTTTCTCTCCATTCAATTTGATTTTAGCTATAGGCTTTCTCTAAACTGCCTTTATTATATTTAGGTATGTCTCTTGTATCCCTAATATCTCTAGGACATTTATAAAGGGGTATTGGATTTTGTCAAAGAATTTTTCAGTGTCTAATGAGATGGTTATGTGGGTTTATATTGTAGTTTACATCTACTACTTTTCATGTGTTGAATCATCTCTGGGATGTAGCCTACTTGATTATAGTAGATGATTTTTTGATGTGTTCTTGGATTAAGTTTGCAATTATTTTATTGAGTACTTTTGCATCCATGTTCATCAGGAAAATTAATCTATAATTCTCTTTTGTTGAATCTTTATGTGATTTGGATCTCAGGGTAACTATGGCTTCATAAAATTTATTGGCAATTTTCTTTCTGTTTCTACTTCATGGAATAATTAGAGGAGTATTGGCACTAAATCTTCTTTGAAAATCTGATAGTATTCTGTGCTAAATCTGTCTAGTCCTGGGCTTTTTTGGATTGGGAGACTGTTAATGACTTCTTCTATTTCTCTAGGGGATATAGATCTATTTAAATTGTTTATCTGATCTTGATTGAAGTTAAGTAACTTCAATTGAGAAAATTATCCATTCCTTTTTAGATTTTCCAATTTTGTAGAGTACAGGTTTTTAAATATGATTCTTTAGATTTCATTATTGTCTCTTGTTATGTGTCCCTTTTTGTTTCTGATTTTTGTTAATTTGGATATTTTCTATGTTTCAGTTAGTTTGAATAAGAGTTAGTATATCTTGTTAATTTTCTCAAAGAATCAACTCTGTTTTATTGATTCTTTGTATTTTTCTCTTTGTTTCTGTTTTATAGATTTCAGCCCTCAGTTTGATTATTTCTGGCTGTCTTCTCATTTTGGGTGCTCTTACTTCTTTTTATCCTAGAGCTTTCAGGTATACTGTAAAGTTGTTAGTAAGAGACCTGTCCACTTTTTTTTAATATAGGCACTTAGTGCTATGACCTTTCCTCTTAGCACCACTTTCATTATGTGCCACAAGTTTGGGTATGTTTTATACCCATTTTCATTGAATTCTAGAAAGGTCTTTAAGTTATTTTTTCATTTCTGTCTTTACCCATTTTTCATTCAGCAGACAGTTGTTCAGTTTGCATGAGTTTTGTAGTCTTCCTATTGTTGTTATATATCCAGTTTTAATTCATAGTAGACTGATAAAAAGCAGGGAGTTATTTCTATCTTCTAGTATCTATTGAGACTTGCTTTGTGTCCCAGTATGTGATCAGTTTTGGAGAATGTTCCATGAGGTGTTGAGAAGAAGGAATATTCTTTTGTGTTTGGGTGAAATATTCTGTATATATTTGGTTTATAAAGTCTGTTAGTTCTAGTATTTCTGTTAGTTCCAGTTTAGTTTTTGTCTTGATAACCTGTCCATTTGTAAGATTGGGGTATTGAAGTCTCCCACTATCAGTTTATGAAGGTCAATATGTGATTTCAGCCATAATAGTGTTCCTGTTACAAAAGTAGGTGCCCTTGTGTTTGGGGCATAGATGATAATAATTGGTAGATTTTTCCTTAGATGAGTATGTACTGTCTTGCCCCATCTCTTTTGAATAGTTTTGGTTTGAAGTCTATTTTGTTAAATATTAAAATTGTTACACCAGCTTCCTTCTTAAGTCAATTTGCTTGGAATATCTTTGTCCAACTCTTTACCCTAATGTAATATCTCTTATTGACATTGATGTGTGTTATGTGTATGGAGCAGAAGGATGGATATTGTTTATTCACTTATTCTCTTAGTTTGTGGTTTTTAGTTGGGGAATTAACACCATTGATGCAGAGAGATATCAATGACCAATGATTGATAATTCTTGTTATTTTGTTGTTGTTGTTTTTGTTGTTGTTGGTGGTGGTGGTAGTGGTGTGTGTGTGTGTGTGTGTGTGTGTGTGTGTGTGTGTGTGCTTCCCTTCTTTTGATTTTGTTGGTGAGAGATTTCCTGTCTTTTCATGGGTGTAATTAATGTCCTTGAGTTAGAGTTTTCCTTCTAGCACCTTCCATAGGGCTCAATTAGATAGATTTTGCTTAAATTTGACTTTATTCTAGAATATCTTTCTCCATCTATAGTAACTGATTGAAAGTTTTGCTTTTATGTGTGATCTCTTAGAGTCTGTAGCACATCTGCCTAAGCTCTTCTGGCTTTTAGTGTCTCCATTGAGAAGTCAGATGTAATTATCATATGTCTGCCTTTATATGCTACTTGATCTTTTTCTCTTGGGGCTTTTCATATCCTTTCTTTGTATTGTATGTTTAGTGTTTTGATTGTTTTTCTGGTCCAATCTATTTGGTGTTCTGTGTGCTTCTTTTACCTTCATAGACATCTTCTTTATATTAGTAAAATTTTCTTCTGATTTGGGATTTCTCTCCTTTCTCTATTCTTATTATTCTTAAGTTTGTTCTTTTCATAGTGTCCCAGATTTCCTGATGTTTTATGCTAGAAATTTTTGATATTTAACACTTTCTTTGACTGATGTATCAATTTCTTCTATCATATATTCAATGCCTGAGATTCTCTCTTCCCTCTCCTGTATTCTGTTGTTGAAGCTTGCCTCTGTAGTTCCTGTTTGCATTCTTAAATTTTTCCTTTCCAGAATTCTCTCATTTTGTGTTTTCTTTATTGCTTCTATTTCCACTTTGAGGTCTTGAACAGTATTGTTCATTTCCTTTAATTGTTTGTTTTTTCTTGGCTTTCTTTACAGGATTCATTTATTCCCTCTGATTGTTTGTTTGTGTTTTCCTAGCTTTATTTGAAGTATTTGTGCATTTCTTCCAACTGTACTTTCCTGTTTTTTAAGGGATTTATTAATTTCCTCTTTAAGGACCTCTATCATCTTCATATAGTTGGCTCTAATATCTTTTTCTTATGCTTTTTCTATGTTGGAATATTCAGATCCTGCTGTGGTAGGATAGCTGGGCTCTGGTGGAGAAATATTGCCCTGGGTATTATTGATTGTGTTCTTATGCTGGTGTCTTGGTCATCTGGGTTTTGGGTGATTATAGGTGTAGGTTCTGATTTCTGGGCTTTTTTTTGTTGAGTGGATGTTCTGTTCCTTGATTTCTGTTTTCTCCCTAAATTTTCAGAGAATGTGATGACTGTGTGTTGCCTGTTTTGTTGGGTTGCTTGGCTGTTGGTGTTCACAGGGAATGCCTGCTGGTGTTAGAGGCTGGGATGCAGAGAAACAAGTTGGGAGCGGGTCAGGAGGAGATGGACTCTAAGATCCACAGAAGGCATGGCTTGGGGAAAGGGAGGCTGCAATTGTTACTCTGTTGCAGCACGATGGACAATGCTGAGGGATATGGAGGAACAGAAAGAGTGGAGCATGTTCAGGGGCAGACGGGCCTTCTAGAGGGCATGGCCTACGGTTGAGCAGGGAGTATCCCAATAATTTTAAGACAAAAACTTAGACAGTGAATTAAAGATTTGACATATTATCAAAAAAAGCCAAGCATACATTTCTTTTTTTTTTAATGTTTTTTCTTTTTTTTTTTTTAAAGATTTATTTATTTCTTATGTATACAGTGTTCTATCTGCATGTATGCCTGCACACCAGAAGAGGGCACCAGATCTCATTATAGATGGTTGTGAGCCACCATGTGGGTGCTGGGAATTGAACTCAGGACCTCTGGAAGAACAGGCAGTGCTCTTAACCTCTGAGCCATCTCTCCAGCCCCGCATACATTTCTTAAACATAATAGAATATTCAACATTTTCATTATTCTAATGTATGTAGTATTTTTTAATTTTTTTTTATTATCTCATATATATGAGTGTTTTTCCTGTATGTATGTCTGTGTACTACATGCATTCTTGTTCTGGATGAGGCTGAAAAACTCTGACAGAACCCTTGGAACTGTAGTTATAGAGGATTTTGAAATACTGTGTGGGTGCTAGGAATTGAATCCTGGTCCTCTGGAAGAGCAGCTGGAGTGATGTCCTTGACTCATATGTCTCTTCAATTTAATGATTTCTATTTTTCTAGCTCATGTTCCCCTAAAAATAATACAGCACAAATGAAAGGATCTGCATCATCTGTATTAGTGGTGATATTTTTAATTTTCAGGACACAATGGTCACAGATAAGATATTCAACACAGATTGTTCAACATATTAAGGGAAGACTCAGAATTAATGTGGCCACTTGCTGTCACTATTTTACATTTAAGCATTTATATTGAAGGTGGTCTTAGGAATAAGAAACAATACTTTAAAGAATTACATTTGCAAAACAATGAGGACCATATCTGATAACAAAATGCAAAATCTATTTCTTTTAGAGGTTGCGGTGATTTCTCCTGCAATCCCCTCAGAATCTGTGGAGGTCTCACTCTCCTCTGAAAGATGTAGACACCTTCCAAGAGAAACTTTCAAACAAACGTTCCTTTAAGATGAGTTTGTTCTTTTTCTCCCTCCCTGCCTTCACTAACCCCTTCTTCATTTCCATTTCTAAGAGATTGGTCTGATCCTCCACCTGAGTCTTCTGGGAGAAGCAGCTCAGGAAGAGAGTCACTGACATGACTGCAATGATTAATTTACACACCTGCTGGGCAGAGGTGGGCGCCTTAGTCAGGGGCCCTGTGAAGACTGGGTGGCGAACAGTGGAAGCTGCTTCTGAAAGATGGTGTAGGCAGTGGGATTCCTGTTCCTTGAACATCATAATCCTCCTCTCTGGGTGTCTTTATTCAAGAGTTCTGTGCACCACAGGAGAGATAGTCAAGGGCTCTCACATCAATGGAAGCTCACATGGGAATTTACTGTGCCTTTCATAGGAAGAAGTTATTGTCCATAACACAGAGGCATCTGCGAGCTACTCACTAAGGGAAGGGAAAGTTATGCATTGTATATACTAATGAAAATTATCTATTGCCTTAGAAATAAAGCAGTGAATGCTTACTGATGCCACCTGAAATATCCTTAGTTCAGTATAAATGTAAATGCGCACATTAAAGTCTTAAACCTGATCTTAACTAAATTCCACCTCCCAAGGGCATGCCACTATTTTCTTACCCATTACCAATTCAATTTGCTTCCTCAAGTGAATGTAGCTGGGAACACAGGCTCTGTCCTCATTTTACTGAAATGTATATAGCACTCAAAACTGTGGCATTTTCAAATATACTACTGTCTCCGTGACTATGGTGCAGGTTATTTTACTGGCTTATAGTAAAGCTTGTTATTCAGCAGATGAATAAAAGAATATTCTAAAAGTGTCATTGTAGTGGAGAGGAGTAAAGTACCAACTAATACACAAAAGCAGATGAAATGGGTTCATGGAGACCAGAGTTTTGCATGAATGTTGGTTTTACATTGATCAAAATTTTGTTTGTTTATAAACAAATGTTGACTAAAAATATCAAGTATTTTTGGAACTACAAGACATAGAAATATTTGTGAAGAGAGAATAAGTGCTTCGTTAGACATAGCCACTCTAAAGGAAAGATGTTATTTTAAAATTCACGACGCTTATAGTGCACCATTTCAAATTAAAGGTAGTCATCATTTTGAACTTATAGTTTATTTTTATGCTTTTAGAAGTATGTTCCCTAGCACAGCAGAGGCAAAATTAGGTACTAAATATCTTGAACTCCACTCAGATATAATTTAGAAAATGTTGGGGAGAAAACAAATAATCCATGTTTTTGCGGGTACTCCAGATGATTCTGAAGAAAACTCATCTTAAGAGTCACTAAGAATATAATTCATGCAGATGCACTATGAAGATTAATTTGAATGTCACCTTGATCCAATTGAGAAATTACCAAGAGGCAGGGAAATACATCTCTGAGTGTGTGTGCCAGGGCATCAATGAGGATGGTTTGATGAAGCCTGTGATATAGCGAATCCTTTGATGAATTCACAATTATGATGACACATGAGAAAGGAGACTTCTTTAGAGGAAAGAATTCACTAAGGGTGTGTCCTGGCTAATTTTATGTCAACTTAACATAAGCTAGGTTCATCAGAAAGGAGAGAACCTCAATTGAGAAAGTGCTTCCATAAGATTCCTAAGGACATGGGGTTTTTGAGTTTGTAAAATATTTTATATGGTGATGTTGATGCTAATGTGTGATCACGAGTATGAACAAAAAAGGAATCATTATGGCTTAACAGTGGTATGTTTGTTATGTTGATGAGGGGGGTCAATTATCTTGGCTTGTTTTAAGTCAAACTGACATAAGCTAGCGTAATCTGAAAGGTGGGAAACTCAATTGAGAAAATGCCTCCATTAGCTCCAGCTGTAGGGCATTTTTTGAGTTAGTGATGGATGGAGGAGGGCCCAGTCCATTGTGGGTGGTGCTTTCCCTGGACTGGTGGTCCTAGGTTCTATAAGAAATCAGGCTGCCCAAGTCATAGGGAGCAAGTTGGTAAGCAGCACTCTTCCATGGCCTCTGTGTCAGCTCATGCCTCGAGGTTCCTCCCAGACTTGAGTTCCTATCCTGACTTCTTTGATGATGAACAGTAGTTTGGAAGCATAAGCCAAATAAACCCTTGTCTGCTCTACTTGCTCTGCTCATGTGTTTCCTCACAACAAGAGTAACCCTGTCTAGGAGAGAGTGTTTCCTTGGGCCATGTCTTTCCCCAGTCCTACAAGCAGGCCATCTGACAGCTTCCGTTCTGCCACACTCTCACTTCCATGACAGATTTAAACCTTGGAGCTATGAACTACAATAAATGTTTCTATCAGACATTTGGTCACAGTAACACAAGGGTACCTCAAGGAAACATTAAAAGTACTTTATGAGGTCAAATATGAGAAAATTCATAAAATCAGATATTCTCATTTTACATAGCACATTGGTATTATTGAGTGAAAAGGGAAATTATAGTAGATATTTATTTATATGAGGGAGTTTAGGCTTATGAACATTTGAGGAAATATTAAAATAATTATGTTTCAATAAGCAAAATAAGCAAATATGTAGAAGACTCACAGTGTTGGTGAAAAGTGACAGAAAACTAAGAAATCTTTAGATTTGTGTAGTTCTAAATAAAATGCAGGGGGAAATCCAGCTCACAGCCCATCCTGGGAGATCATGATTTCCAGGTGATGTATAGGATGAGACCCCAGTATGGGCAGAAAGAGTGAGAAAGGGTATTATTTTATGGATTTGTTGACTTTTATTCTGCTTTCTCAATTCCATATCCCAAAAAGTTAGCAATGAGACCTCAAACCTTAACTAATGGAATCATTAATGTTCCCTTTACCTTCTCGGTCCTCTACAAAAATAAGACATCTCAGAGGGGAAAAAAAAATAAACGAAGAGACAAACATCCAAAAACAAAAAAGCAGTTAGTCCTTCAATATTTAACAAATTAAAGAAATTTCATTGAACACACACACACACACACACACACACACATCAAAATAAACAAACAAACAAAACCAAGATATCCAAAACTCAACCAAAATATGAAAAGCTCAAACATAAATAATAACTGCAAAGTGAGAAAAAGGATGGATCTGGGTTTTGGAGGAAAATGGTGATCTATGGAAAAGGAAAAATGGAAAGTGGGGAGACAATGGAGGGAGGGAGAGCAGGGAGAGAACTAAAGACTCAGCTTCAAAGAAAGTCAGGAACATTTTAAAGAACATTAGAACAGGGACATTGAAAAGGGAACATTAAAAATAAAGAATGAATGTTAAGTTTTAAAATTCTGCCCAAACCAAACTGAGAAAAACCCAAATAAATAAATGAAAGAACAACTGAAAAGCTCAGCAGAACAACAATAACAACAAAAAGACAGAAAAAAAAATAGGAGCCAACAATGGCCAAGTACAGAATCACTGCCAGAAGCTTCAGAATGAGTCACAGTCCAGAAAGAGAAGCAGAGATAACAGAGGAAGGTGATCACAAGTGTTGCTTAGGGGGAACATTAATCAAGTACTGAACATTTAAATAAAAACGTATGTATCAAACACCAATACATACATGGGTACAAGCACATTCACCTGTGCATGTCTAATTTGCCTTTCTTCATTTTGACTCTCCTAACAAAGTCATAATTACTTTCATAGCCACTAATTATAGACAATATATTAGAGGCCATGATCATCTCTGCATCAATACAACAGGTAAGATGTTGAATATAACACATATAACTTTGCACCAAAATAAACCAAGAGCTGGTGGTGGCATCTCTATGATTTTCTTACCTGAAAAGTTGATTCTGAGTTTACTTCTCCTGGGTGCCACTTGTCACACTGAGGGATTAGGCAAGTATCATTATTTCAATTATGTCAAAGTATTCAAACCAAAGGAAGAAAAAGAGCATGAAGAACAACAATGCTCTTCTGACTTATTTAATGATCTCTTGAGATTAAATAGGCATTCATACAATTTAGCTCAAGCACATTCCTGCTTCAGAAGGTGTGTCTATGCAACTTCATTAATCTTACTCCAACCCAATCAAATCATATAGCAAAGAATGAAAGAATTCCAGGATTTTATATTTTAAATCATTAATCATTTGATGATGAATTTGTTGATACTAAATTTTTACACATGTGTGTGTAATACTGTTACTCATAATCCTCCCACACACAAAACAAAAACAAACACAGCAAACAAAAACATGAGAGAGAAAAATAAAGCTTAGTGAGAAAGAAGAAAGTGAAGAAGAGAGAGAGTAAGATGAAGTATTTTGGAAAATAATAAAGGAAATAAAAATGTAGGATTCTGTTATGGATGGGACTTGAGGCTAATATCCTTTACAGATGTGGAGGTTGAGATTCAAGGGTCATCTGCATTGGCAGGGATAATGGAGAATCCACCACACACAGACCAGATGCAGGAAATTCCATTGGTCAGCTCCCAGCCTCTGAATTCATAGTGACAAAATGATCTCTGTTTCTGTGTCTGGCTTTTTTTTCTGAACACAACAATTTAATTTCTCTGTACCCACACAGTTTTTAATTCTCAATTGTTTTAAAAATTGATATAAATTCATCAGTATTTGTAAGGGACTGACACTGCTTTTTTGAAAGAGCCACATTCTGACTAAAATTGGGAAAACAATATTGTGGGAGCCCACAACTTGTGGTTTGACTCAAGGTCAGAAAGTCAGAGTTTATGTTGCTCTCCAAGGCTGCATAATAGGGTGCAAAGGTGTGGTTACCAGGTGTCTTATACTTCAAGGCCTAATTACAAGATGCTTTGCCATGGTGCATGGTTATCAGGTGTTTTGAAGGGTCTACACTTGGTTGTACATTGTGCTTTGATCTTGAAAGGGGGAGGTCTTTTGCCTCTCCCCTTGCTAATATATAAAAAGCCCATTAGAAGTAACCTCGAGGCTGCTAGAAGTTGACCCAGGTCCCTCCTGAAACTATCCCCTGTTTCTGTTTTTTCTACACCTATATATTTCTATCTTTCACTTCTCAAATCTTCACTCCTCCCTTCAAGGGACCCTTAGACAATGTTGCTGAACCCCAACATTGAGCCTTACACAATATATCATTGTAGTCTATATAAAGTTTCCTACGATGTTTTCAAAAAGTGTGCTTAATCACCATCAGAGAATGTTGAAAGCTTTCACTAAAAAAGCTTGAGATGACAGATGTGCTAATCATACAGATTGACTCATTCTATGGGTATAACCAAGCAGAGCACTGTATCCCATAAGTAATAGGTTTTCTGTAATGCAATAATAGGTTTCTCTGCTGATGCAGTAGGCCAGATCAAGCCAAATTAAAAAAAAAAAAACAAATAAACAGGTTTATTTGAGCAAAGCAACTCCTGGATAAATCCTCCAGACCCAGAGATTGGGCCAGAGAAGTCACAAGGCCGAACTAAAGCAGGGAGCTTATATACCCTCTAGATGAGGGGTGATGACAAGTCCTCCACAAGCAGGGTTTGTGCCCAAATATTGTCAAAAACTAATCACTTTAGGGGGAACTTGGGCTGTTGACCACTTCAGGGGAGGAACTGCTGCCGTCTCCAAGAATTTGAAACTGGCTTTTTGATGCCTTGTCTTTGATGGAGCTTCTCTGAGAGGGTAAGGTTTGGAGAAAAAGGAATAGAGCTTTCCACATCAAGCAGGAGTGAGCTAGAGGTTCAAACTGAACAATAAGAAGTACAATTATTATATGTTAAATAAAAAATAAGAAAGCTAGGTGAGGTAGCACAAGCCTGTCATTCCAGGACTGACAGATAAGGTAAGAGATTCATGAGCTCCACCTCAGCCTGGGCTTCATGGTAAAACCACATTAAAACAATGAAATAATATACATTAAAATTTCAAAAAGGATTATCAATAATCAGTGTAAATATTTTAAATCTGTTCCATTTTGGAATTCTCCTTTAGTTTCAAATCTCTTACCTTTTACATAAAGATTAAAAATGGATTTCATTTTATTTTGAAGAAATAATGGACCATCCCTAAAAGAAAACATGTTCTCTATCCCTCTCTTCTTGTCCTGATCACAATTTCTGATCATGTTAACATCTAATTGGAGAAAACTTATATGGGGAAACCCACAACATTAATTCCCTAAACTCAAACTGACATTGTTTCCCAAGTTTGGAACATAAGAAAGATAATTCAACTAAGAAATGGTCTGTTCAAACTTATTGTCCCTCAAGTCACAATGAACTCATATTTTAAATGTAAACTGGGTGGTGAAGGGTGGTGTTTGCGGTTGTTACCTATGCATTTACTGCTGGGTCTCCCCACTCAAAAGGAAAGGAAGACAATAGTGGTTAAGACCACAACCTGACAGAAGTTCAAATGACATGCACAGTGTTACACCTCTGTTTCACTCGGCTTGGATATGTTCACTGGTCCTCAAGTCAGAGCTGCTATAGTCATCCTACTGAAATCCGGAGGATACACATTCCTTTGTGGAGGGGAAAGTGAGGCTTGAAGGTGCATGCCATGTGTCAGTGGCATGCCATATGGAGTGAGTAGACATTTCTTTTTGCTTCTCCTATCACACAGTGTCATCTTATATGAATAAAAAAAGTGATAAGTAACTTAATTACGTTTTAAACTCATAGTACATAAGATATATGACAGCTAAACATTCCTCATTTTCAAAATATTGTTTGTCATTTTCTTTCTATGTGGACCAAACTCACATATTATTCTTACTAGTAAGGAAGCAGTTTAGGCAGTCTATAGAATCCATAATAATAGAAAGAGTGAGCAATTTGAAGAATCTAAAAAATGAAAAACATCTATCCTACACTCTAACATATATTAACATCAATAATTTAAAATCTAGTTTTTCTTCTTTATTCTCTGTTATTCAATGTAAGAACCATATAGATAAGATGAAGGTGACTGGTAATTTTATTAGAGCCTCTGGAAGGGATAAATCCAAATAATATTCTCACATTGGTTATATCTTCTCCGTTATTTATCTGTCTAACTACATGAATTTCATGTAGTGCCTGTTAGGTCTCAAAACCTGGAACAAAGGCTAACTGAGGTGCGTATTTAACATATCAAATCAGATCTAGATGCCAGGTTCTCCCCGCATCCCTCAGTCCCTACCTGTTACAAAGTATGGATGGCATACCCTATGGCATATCCCCTACCATAAACTTCTCCAACCCAGGGGCTGGGCTGCCCTTCCCCCAGCTGCCCTTTCCTATATAAGCCACTGTTTTGGCTATTCATCCCATTTGGTCTACCCTTTACCCTCCTGGCCTCTTGGTCTCCTGTTCTCCTGCTCTCCTGGCTTTCCCCTCCCTTTTCCCTCACTCCTAACATGGCCCAGCTCAGGGTCATGTCAACTCTGGACTCTCCCAGATATCTCTGCCCCTACCTATACTCTTCATTTTATCTACAAGAAACTTTCTCCTACACCATACCTGAGAAGTCATGTCCTACCTTTTTTATTTAGTATTATTCAGTGCCCATTGTTAAGTCCAAATACAGCCTGCTGTGCCATATCACATCCTGCAGCCTGTGACAATCATAGAACCCTATATTCTAAAGCTGATTCATTCTAAAGTCAGGGAATATGAGAACACTTGGAATATTTAGGAGACATAGGGGAAGGAGCATGAGTCCCTTTAAGTTACTGAGGCCTGAATGGTATTTTTAATAGAGTCAACTCTTAGTTCCAAAGCACCATGCATGCCCATCTCTGTGAGGCTCTTTGTACATAGTTAGTGTCTGCTGGAAGTGGCATCACACTCAAGAGACATGTAGTTGTTGCTGAGTCAGAAGAGCATTACATGACAAGTCTTCCTTCCTTGCTATAACATCCCTTGCAAGTACTAAGAAATGAATGTTTGAAAGTAAATTGGCAGCCGGGCAGTGGTGGTGCATGCCTTTAATCCCAGCACTCAGGAGGTAGAGGCAGGCAGATCTCTGTGAGTTCGAGGCCAGCCTGGTCTACAGAGCGAGATCCAGGACAGACACCAAAACTACACAGAGAAACCCTGTCTCGAAAAACGAAAGAAAGAAAGAAAGAAAGAAAGAAAGAAAGAAAGAAAGAAAGGAAGGAAGGAAGGAAGGAAGGAAGGAAGGAAGGAAGGAAGGAAGGAAGAAAGAAAAGAAAGAAAGAAAGAAAAAGAAAGAAAGAAAGAAAAAGAAAGAAAGAAAAGAAAGAAAATTAGCAAATACAGAGTGCATCCCATGTGTTGGTCTTTGATAACTAATTTAAATAAGCCATTTACTTCCTAGGAAAGAATGCTTGGGTAGTGTTCCCTTCATTGGTTCTGCAATGACTCCACTTACTCATAATCCACCTGAGACTTGAATGTCAGCTCAGGGAGGTTCTTCAGACTTGGCTTCCACTAACTTTCATGCTGTTATGCTTCTCTTTTGATATTCGTATGCATGTGTGCTTAAGTATACAGCTGATGTTCTAATTTATCAAGGGTTTTGCAGTCCTTAGAAAGGACTGACCGTTTTCAGACTGACAGTGACTAGCCACTTCACTGTTAAAGGCATAAATAAGAATGGCTCTCGAGGTCACTCATAATTGGATGGAGTTGACACTTATGATTCATTCATGCTGAAGTCCTCAGGATCCAGTACTCTCACTTCTGAACTTCATTGCAGGAAAAAACCACTTAAACTAACCAAATGGTGTCCTTAACTCAAGCACGTTCCCTCAGTGTCTGTCCTAATTTAACAGACACTTCAAAGATGCATGTCTCTCATTTTATCTATAGGAAAACCCAATGGAATTGCTTCAGAAGTGTGCTAAGACACACCAAAGACTGTGGTTTTGTCTTAGTTTTAATCAAAGATATTCAACTATGCACATTTAAATTCTAATGATATCACATCATGTAAAACAAAAACTACAGGTTCTGACCCATTATTGTTCACAACTCCACGATTCTCTAATGTATGTACAATCTTAGTGAAGAAAAATGCTGAAAAATAAAAGTTATGGAATTATAAAAATGTGACTTTGATATCAGATATGTTGAGATGTCAGGATGTTTAGATGAAAGACTTTATTTTTTACAGCAAGTACAATATAATCATTTAAGGTGCAAACACAAGTAGAGGGAAGAATGTGCTCAATGCTTTATAATGTTATTGATGAAATATTGATTTTATAATGGTAGGTTAAAGAAAATAATAGCTGACAGTTACAGAAAGTAAATTATAGCACTCTAGTGCTCCAGTTATTTCAGATTTTAAGGTTCTGCTTCATTATGATATTCAATTTTCACTTTCAATAAGTCCTAAATAAAAAGCAAGGTAATTTTATCTATTTTATATGTAGTATTAAAAACAAATAATTATTAATTTTACAGACCATGAATACATTTTGCAATCCATTTTCACTGCAAAGTAAACAGGGAACCTCATATCATGGCCTGGTTCAGTGGAGCTGCTTAGGACTCCTAGCTCAGGAAGCAAGAGCGGTATCCTGTGTTCAAGAGATGCACGGGAATACTGAAGACATCTAAATGATTGTGTGCTGGCTGCTGCAATAGTGAGAGCTTAGGCTTTGAACAGGCGACAACAGAAGTTCAGACCCAATGGTAGGACTTCAATGTGCTGGAGTTCCTGCCTCTCTCCTTCTTCAGCTCATGTATGCTCACTGGGTTTATCAGATTTGGCAGGTGGATTTTAAAGGGAGCACAGAAAATATACTGCTCTGTAGGAAGTAAGTAAAATCCTTTCTTTCCCTGGGTTTAGTTAAACTAATCTTCTCCAGCATGTCAGTAAATTGATTCTTATTCTCTTCAAATGAATAATATACCCATGATATAGTAATGAGGCTTGGGAATAAATTAGTAATCTTCATTCCTTATCTTCTTCATAATATATTGAATTAAGGTTTTTAGATTCCTATCAACGAAATGATAACCTACTGGTTTTCATTAGGAACTCTTTATACTAATGCTGCTGAAAGATATTGAAAGTTAATTTACTCAGAGTCATATACTAAGGCACACAATATAGATAGTACACTTTTTAAAAGCAAAACCTACATTTATGTTAAATATTATTTTATTTTCAGAATACATAATAAACTCTTGAGGGTAGAAGACTTCTCTCAACGGTTAAGAACACTTGTGGTCCTGGGAGAGTGCAGGAGTTCTGATCCACACACTCAATTGGGTCAGTCAGAACACCTGTGACTCCAGTGCCAGGGGAGCCCATGCTTTCTTCTGGCCTCTATGAGCACTGTCTGTATAAAGAATGGGGGAATCTTTACAGTACTGAAAATAGTAACACTCAGTATAGCTACATGTTGGTTATATTTTCACAAAAGTTCTTATAAGGCTTACAATTTAAATTATGTTAGGATCTTTTCACAGATTTTTTTCTTCAAAATAACTCGGAAATTATTTCTTGAGTTTGAAAAGACAAAATTTCAAAAGACAATAAAAAGAAAACAAAATGTCTGATTATATTAACTTTATGTTAGTATTTTAATAATTATTTTGCAGTTAACATTGTTACTCATTTATATTCTGGCACTTCTGGATATATATATATATATATCACTGGATATATAACACACACTATTGAATTCCCTTAGATTATTTAAATTGAGGAGATGGAGTATATACATCGCACAGCAATGTGTTCAACAATAGAAAATGCTCAGTTAATCTTGTTTCTTTTAATATAGCTTTATGCTTCACATAAAATGCCTAATTATTTCCACCTTTTCTTCTCATTGCTGAAAGAATGACCTGACCCATCACCTACTCCTGGCACCTACTGTGACCTTCTGTGAAAGCCACTCAATTCATATCATCAGGGTTGTCTGCAGGATGCTGGAACAATCAAAGTCCAGAGCTCATCAGAGGTGACTTGGAGTTCCCAAGTCACAAAATCATTATCTAGTCTGTCCAGACACTCAGGGATAAGACAGCTGTGCTGGGCACAGAGATGAGCAGGTCTCCAGTGACCATTGTCCTAATGCTTATTCACTGTGAGCCATATGCTAGGATTTTTAAGCTACTTTTCATTTGTCTAGTGCCAAATCCCACATTTGTTTCTCAGTACTAGACAGAACCAAAGAGGATTTCTTGCAGGAATTTACAGAGAGAAAATTGGAAAAGGGAAATGGAGAAAGATCCTTTTGAGTTAAACTATGGTCTGATCCCATGCTTCCCTTCACCAATCTTTGGAGGGAGGATTGGCAATGAGATTAGATAGGAAACCTGCACAAAGAAAGAGGAAAAGTTGGATTGTCTTCCTGGAGATGAAAAAAATTTATAAAGGAAAAGGAAGACTATCAGGGACAAGACATATAATCACAGCCGTACATTAAGAGGTTCAACAGAATTAATTAAGAACAACAGGATGTGAGGCATGAAAGACTGTCAGTTCATTATTGGCTCATTTACTCCTGAGCTCCCCTCAGCCAAAGACTGAATCATCACTTTTCATTCATAGCACATGAGTTAACATCGCCCTTAGGAAAACATAAGTTTAAAGTTTGTGTTTAACTCTTCTTTGGTCTTTTTTTTTAAATACAAACACACTCTTTCCTTGTTTCTCTGTATCTGTCTCTCTTTCTCTCTCTGTTTCTCTCTCAACAAATCACACTTTTCAGAGATAATATTTTTAAAGCTAAAATACAATAATATTAAATCTCATTTGTTTGTGCCTTAAATCTCTTAGTATTGTGCTTATAACTTCAACTTTTGCTAAGTTGCATTGTGAGTAATAACATTCCCTAATACTCTCAGATTCAACAATTTTGTCAGCACATTTTTTTACCTTGTTTGACATATTTATTTATCCATATTTTTTTTCTGTCATGTGCCATATTTTTCAAATTAATGTTGAGATCTTCATTCACATTTGTTTGGCATCGAGTTCATACATCACCATTAAGGTTACTGTATAGCTGTCTCCCTTACTGAAACATTCCCTCCAAAAGTAAGGAGTGCTACAAGTTATGAGGACTCCCGAAGAATTTATATGAACCAGGAGCTGCTTCTGGGGATTATCATATTAGCAGTAAACAGTTGCTATTGATGAGGAAACTCTTCAGTATAGCCACCTGCAAATTGCTCAGAGGTTTCCCAGAATATAGCTTATGTGAATTGTCACCGCTAAGGGTGATTCTGTTACTCAGTCCTCATTCATGTTAACCGAATTAATCCCCTTCTAGTTCATCAATCTGGGACTGACTGAAACTGATTCTTTTATGTGTTGTCAGCACCATAGTTGGAATGAAAAGATCCTTGTATACGCAAGCAGAAATGTCACACAATGCAACACTAACTTCACATTTACAAGAGAAATATTCATAATAACCTAATAACATTTTCTCTGTGAGCTTAACAAACACACAAAACTATTGACCTATGCCAGGGATTCAAATTTCCACATCTACTTACTACAGTCAACTTAATACCAAGAGGTGTTTCAAGACATTCTGAAACAAGAAAATGAAAAGATGTAGTGCTGAACTTCAATTCCTAAGCATTTTGTCCCCAAAATGATAGATAATCTTAATTACTTGATAACACTAGATCAGTCCTACGTATCCAACTGTAAAAGGATGAATAATAGTCACACTCCGCATCCCAGGAACTTGAAAAACGTAATACGATGGTGTTAATGTGTAATGTGGCTGAGTGTGAGTTACCATCTGCATTAGCTTTTTATCTCCAAAATAAACACCTTAAGTCAGGAAAGTGTCATTATTTTTCCTTTGTGTTTGCAATAGACCATGAGAAGTTTATGAGACACTCAGAAAAGTAGATATTGGAGTGGTAAGAAGAGAAGGCTTGTTAATGATGGCTATAAGTCGACTGGCAAAGAGACCCTGTAAAAGAAATATCTAAAAAGCACCTACTTAGTATTAGAAAGGAAGAATAAACCACAAGCTAGGAAAGGACCACAACTACATGGACATAAAGCCAAACAAAGAAATAAAAAAGTGAAAACTGTCTCCCCAAATTCCCAAAAGTAGCTCACATGAAGTCAGACCAGGTATGGAAGAATTATGACAACAGAGGAAGGACAGGCACCTGTTATTGCATGAGATTGATGACTGGGAGTAATACCACAAATACAGGCATCTTAACAGAGACAGGAGTTAAGGAAAGCCCCTCTCTGACACCATCTTCACAGGGTAATGGAGATGGTACCTGCTTAAAGGCAGCACTTCCTACAGAACATCAGAGGCAGTGCCATGTTTGTAGCATTGTGGCTGTGGTGAATAGATAACAGCAAAATACTCCAGTGCAGTAAATTTTGTAAAATAGTGAGCAGAGAATAACAAAATCAGCCACAAAGAAGGGTTATACTTGTCCAGAGTTGCTACAACACACATTGAAAAACATCCAGTATAACAGAGTCACAGGACAACAGGAGGGGAAATGTGGGGGCCCACAGAGGTTTCCTAGTGAAATCTGAGCTTGTTTTACCCAGCAGGGCTGCATTAGGGGATAGTTTGACCACATGCATGGTTACCAGGTGTTTGGAAGGGTCTGCACTTGGCTTTGCTGGTGGGAGGTCTTTTGCCTACCTCCTGGCATTCCTATAAAAAGCCCTTTTGAAGAGACAGAAGGGGCCGGTGGATATTGATCCAGGTCCTCCCAAAGCTATCCTGTGTTTCTGTCTGCCATCTCTCCCTTCTATCTTTCTATCTAAATATTTCTTATCCCTCTCTCCATAAGAGTACTCTGGGAAAAAGTGGGAGCCAGCCTCCTATAGAGAAACTAGTGTCGTGAAGATGAGGGGTGAAGCATGTTGTTAGGACACATAGTCCCAGCTAGGCGCTATCAGCTTCTCTGTTACATTACTGAGGGCACTGCAGAGTCATTGGGATTTGACTCCTCTGAAGTCCATGATCTGCTATTCTGTGTTAATATATCACAACAACAATTATATATATGTATTTATATATGCATGAATTATATATATATATATGCATGATAACAAAAGCAAAACGCAAAACATACAGCCATTCTGGATACAGCCTTCTCTATCATATACATATATGTATATATATAATATATATGTGTATATATTATATACATATGTGTATATATGATATATATGTGTATATATACATACATGTGTATATGATATATATGATAGATATAAAGACTATATATATACTATACAAACATTTATTTGTATAAATGCTGAATAGAATTTAAATCTCATCTCTACTCACTGTCACTAGATTTAGAACTATAATCCTTATCTCATCAAATTTCTGTGTCTGAATGCTGTTTTCAAAATGATGCATATGTAGCTTGTCAGTTCATAAGCTCATTTTTCATCTACAGCACCATCATCGAGCCCATTATGTAATTTGGTGTTTACTTGTGCTTGTTGTATTTCCTAAATGCATGTTACTGTCATTATTTGATTATTTTCTTCCCACACTGCTTCTTTTACCCAGCAGTCCTGATTGACGGCATTGCCTGCACAGGTACTGAGAGTAAACCTGCATCCATGACAAGTGTTTTGAGTGAGTTTCTTAGTGTTGGCATAATCTCACTGTAGCCATTAGGGTCTGCAAGGTCAAACTAGAGGACAGTTCTGTCTTGCTGGAAAGGGAAAGTGGAGTTCAGAGAGTTAGGAAACTTCCTAGAATTCAAACGCCAATCACAACAGAAGTAAAACTCATGTCCACAGTTGACTTTATGCCTGTTTTATGCTTTAAAAGGAAGAAGCACCAGGTGACAGAGGGTCCTTCCAAGGGAAGACTGTCCTGTGTGTGGACTGTGGTGGGCCCTTGACTTCTGTTTATTCTAGATGTCACAGGCACCCTCATGGTTTAGCATGAGACTCAAGTAAGTAAGGAAACTCAAGTTAGTAGCAAGCTCAATTTCAGCTTTTTCTTTATGAGCTAAGTTATATAAAATCGTTTATAAAATGAAGTTTCTTGTCAGAAAATGCATTCCCAATCAAATAATTCTAAAAGAATAAAAACTAAATAACTGAATAATGTCACTGCTGAAAAAAAAAAAACAGTCATAGAGCCAAGTGTGTTACTTCTGCCTTGATATGTCTATTATCTACTCATCATATATCTGTCACCCACTTTTCTGTTAATCTGTTTATCCATCATTTATCAGTCTACTATCTACTTAGACATCAGTATTTTCGTCATCTTTATAACCTATCTATCAACCTATCTATATCTATCTATCACTTATCTCTATGAACTTGTTATTATCTTTCAGTTGTCATCTATCAAGGTATCTGTCTATAATCATGTATTTATCACCTATCTTTCTCTATTGTTTATCTCTATGTATCATCTATCTCTATCTATTTATAATCCACACATTTCAACCTGTCATCTATCATCTATCTGTATCTATCTCTATTTATCTATCATCTATCTATCTATCATCTACCTATCCATCCACCTATCAATCATGTATCTAGTCATAACCTATCTGCCTATACCATATATTCTCTATTTAGCCCCTCTATCTATTTATCCATCCATCTAGCTATAAGCTATTAATCTGTCATCTATAACTTATCTATCTATCTATCTACCTATCTATGTATCATCTGTCATCTCTGTATATATTCACTAACACATACCACCACACAGTGTATTATACTTAAGGTCATTTGGTAAGGGAGAAAGACACAGCAAAGTAGGCTGTTCCTTGCTACAGAATCACACACAAGTGCTACACATCATATCCCATGGATTTATGACTAAACAAATGAATCAAGAATGCAGTGGGGTGAAAATCTGTTTTATAGATTCATTTATCACTCAAAGGACCAGTTTGTAAGCTTATACATCAATTACATAGTTCCACCCTAAGTTCTAAGTGTCTCATAGAGGAAGACCAAGATTTACATGACTGTGGGGCTAAGGTGACAGCAGATATTTTTTTCTGTAAGTTGGTCATTTTCTTCTCAGAAGATATACAGTGAAGGAGACAGGCAGGAGAGGGGACATCTTAGCTTATCATATCAGTTTCAACCTGTGGGTCGGGACTGCTTTGGGTCAGAATGACTCTTTCACAGGGGTCACCTAAGACCATCAGGAAAAAACCCAGATATTTACATTATGATTCATAACAGTAGCAAAATTACAGTTATAAAGTAGCAACAAATATCATTTCATGGTTGGGGGTCACCACAACACGAGGCACTGCTTTAAGGGGTTGCAGACCAGGAAGGTTGAGAACCACTGGCTTAGTGGCTTCTACAGAAATACAGACTCCTACTCTTCCCTTTCCCAAAACAAAAAAGGTATAAAACATTATCCAATTAACATGATTCTATCATATTGCCCAAAGACACTATTAGAAATTATGTGTTCAAATACTGAAAATTGGAAGAGTGATTTTACTGTTTCCAATTAATTTTACCAAAGACAATTTAATTAATGATCGAAAACAAATCTCTAAAAATGATATTTTAGCCTAGAACAAAGGCTCATAAAAGATATTTTTGTAATGTTCTCATTAGGAATTTATGATTTCTATTTCTCAGCACTAAGTACAAATTAAAATGCCCACGTATAAATAAATGTAATGGATAATAACTCACTGATCATAGGCTAGATTTATCTAGTTCAAAGTTTCAGATGAACCTAGATCAAGGTTGATTTTTTAAGTTGGTATCTTTTTTATTTCCTCATCATCAGCTGCTTGTCATGGGACAGAAAGATATTTGGATGTTATTGAATGAACACACGATACTGTGACTTTGATTAATCCAGTAGGCCATTTAGACTACATGATATTGTACTTCACACAAATGTGATCTGATTAAAAAACCAAATGTGTAAAAAAAAAAAGTGTGTATCAAGAATAAGGACAAAGAAATACAATGTCTATTGGCAGTAGAGTAATTAAAAAGAAAGAAAGCCCCTTTTTCTGTTGTTTCTTGTGTTTTATTAACTATAGAAAGGAAGTAGAATAACCCTAGTCCTCTACCAACAGATAAATGGATAATGTGTATAGATATAAACAGTTGCACATGTGGGTATAGTATAACATGCAGAAAAGAGAATAGGAAAAGCTAAATGTAAGGGGATGAGGAATAACTGCATGTACCTGGCATGAGATATGAAAAAGGATACAAATTCAATTGTTTCTCTAGTTCTAATTTTGTTGGATTTTGTTTTGTTTTGTTTTGTTTTTTGGGTGGTGGTGCTGGTGTTGTCAAATAAGTACTTAAATATATCCGGCACTAAATGAAAAAAATATCATGTGAAGCTTTACAGATTTCATTTTGAATGCCCATTCTTAGTGTTCATTAAGTTGTATAGACTTTGGGTCTGGTTAATTTTAGTATGTGATGTTTTTATTTATTTTTTAAGTTTTTGTAATAATAAAGTTTAATTTAAAAAAAAGAAACTCAGATTTTAAGATGCAGGAAAAGCTTGAAATCATGGTGTGAAGCTCCATGGTGCTGACCACATAACTGACAATAGACAAGGTTCTGCCATGTAAAGACAGTTCTTACAGACTTGAGAAGCAGGAGGATCTGACACAAGTGCCCCCAAGAGCTGGCAACTCTTATTTACAAAGGAAGAAGGAGAAGGTTTCCATGGAGGATGCCATAGCCATGATGAACAACTGGGAAGGAGCATCTAAGACTTAAGAGGACTATGACAAAGCATCTACTTATTTCAAGTATAAACACTAAGTCCCAATTTCACAGTAGCACTTGAGAGAGAGAGCAGCCACAGAGCCAGGATCATCAGAAATTACCTGTTATAAGTCAACAAGATGCAGAAATGATTGAAGGAGGCTGGCTGGTTGTGAAGTGCAGGGTAGAATCCCCATGTTTCTAATAGCAGTCCCAAAGGAAGAAAGATCACCAACTCTGAGGATGGCCAAGATGTGTACATAAGATAATCTGAGATTTAATTTGTAGGATAAAGGCTTTAGGGCTTGCTGGTGTGATGTTGAGGCATCAAACCTGAGAGGCACTTGAGTCTTGAGATTGAATAACTACAAGATCTCC
Organism: Peromyscus attwateri; assembly: GCA_902168425.1. Lineage (NCBI taxonomy): Eukaryota > Metazoa > Chordata > Mammalia > Rodentia > Cricetidae > Peromyscus > Peromyscus attwateri. Next base: position 16,126 of record CABHPP010080190.1, on the reverse strand, counting down.
AGAGCTTCACAAGGGATGGCGCTTGCACATTGACTGGAAGCATGGAGTGACTATGTTAACTTATTAAAGGTAACACAGTTTTCTAGAAAAGAAATGGAAACAATTCCTTTAAGAAGAACTTCATTAGGAGAGTTTAAGTATCATGTTCACAGGCAGCCATGATGGGATCCCGAGGAGGCAGTGAATAGCTCAGTTCCCTTCGGTCCCCAGGAAAGAGGAGTTAGTTGTGCTCATAGATTGCAGGGAGCAGTGAGATGGTTTCCTTGCTAGTGACCTAGCTTAAGTGCTAGAAGCTAGGAAGACACTGATAAGGGCTATCTATAGCTCAGGGCCACTTTGGATCTGGGCAGTAGGAAGATGGGTAAACCTGAATCCATAAGGGTTGGAGGGATTCAACTCATTTTTAAAGCCCTTCGAAGTCACATGCAAAGATGCGTGGTTTATCAGCTCTCTGAGGAGAGCTGCAGGAAGTCATCCTCTGATTTCTGGAAAAAGAACAGACAGAAAGAGGGTTGTTACCTAATGGTATTCCAGCAGAAAGGAACTAGAGGTTTTAAGCAAAGAAGAAGAGCGAATAGGATTGAGATCAGAATAACATAGGTCAATTTGCAATGTCTCAGAAAGTGCAAAATCCATTCAGTTTTCTGTTACTACAGTATACATGTCCATGAAGCTGTCAAAAGTTTTTTTGTTTTTTTTTTTAATTAATTTTTTCTTTTATTTTACACCCCAACTGCAGTTTCCCCTACCTCCTCTCCTCCTGTTCCTTCTTCCTGACTCCAATCCACTCCTCCTCTGTGATGTTCAGAAATGGGCAGGTGTCCCATGGATATCGACAAAGCATGGCAAATCAAGTCGAGGTAGGACTAAGCTCCTCACTTTGTATTAAGGCTGGGTGAGGCAACCCAGTATGAGGAATAGGTTCCCAAAAGCCAGCTCAAGCATTGGGTACAGCCCCTAATCCCACTGCTAGGAGTCTTACAAATAAACCAGGCTACACAACTGTTTACAATAGCTATACAACTGTCACACATATATAGGGGGCCTAGGTTTGTCCCATGTAGGCTTCCTAGCTGTTGGAGAGATCCTATGAGCCCAGGTTAGTTATTTCTGTGGGTTCCCTTGTGATGACCTTGAGCCCACCTCCCACCTCATACAATTCTTTCTCCCCTTCAAAGGGGTTCCAGGAGGTCAGCCCTGTGCTTGGCAGTGGATCCTGCATCTGCTTCCATCATTTACTGGATGAAACACTCTCTAATAACAATTAGAGTGGTCACCAATCTGATTTCAGGAGATACCCAGTTCAGGCACCCTCTCCACTGTTGTTAGGAGTCTTAGATGGGGCCATCTTTGTGGATTTTTGGGAGTTTCCCTGGCACTAGGTTTCCTCATTACCCTGAAATATACACCCCTATCAAACATCTCTTTTATTATTCTTGCCCTCCCTCCCACCCTCAATCTGCCCAACCTGACCCCTCATGTCCCCATCCCCTCTGCCCCTAGTTTTGAAGTTTAAAAATCCTCATGACATGAAAGAGCTGCCTGTGGGCTGCACAACTCCCACCACCACCACTGACACCCACTGGAGAAAATAAATCTCTTTTATTTTCCCTTCCCAGGGAAATTCATATGTCCCTCTTTGAGCCCTCCTTTTTACCTTGCCTCTCTGGGGTTGTAGATTGCAGCAGCATGGTTATACTTTACAGCTAATTTCTACTTATGAGTGAATAAATACCAAGTTTGTCTCTCTGGGTCTGTGATACCTTACTCAAGATTATTTTTTCTAGTTCATCACATTTGCCTGAAAATTTCATGATGTCATTTTTTTTATTTAGCTGAGTAATAAGTCCATTATGTAAATGTACCACATTTTCTTTATCCATTCTTTGTTTGAGAGGCATATTGGTTGTTTCCAGGTTCTAGCTATTACAAATAATGCTGCTATGGACATAGTTGAGTAAGTGTCCTTGTGGTATGATTGGTCATCCTTTGGTTATATGATCAAGATTGATACAGCTGGGTCTTGAAGTAGATTGATTCCCAATTTTCTGAGAAACTGCCATATTGATTTCCAAAGTGGCTATACAAGTTTGCACTCCCACCAGGAGTGGACGAGTGACATCCTCCACATCCTACTCCAACATAAGCTGTCACTTGTGTTTTTTATCTTAACCATTCTAACAGGAGTAAGATGGTATCTCAGAGACATTTACATTTTCATTTCCCTGGTGGCTATGGATGTTGAACAATTCTTTAAGTGTATCTTAGTCATTTGAAATTCTTCTGTTGAGAATTCTGTTTACATCAATACCCCATTTTTTAAATTGGATTATTTGGTATTTTGATGTCTAATTTCTTGAGATCTTTATATACTTTGGAGCTCAGCCCTCTGTCAGATGTGGGGTTAGTGAAGATCTTTTCCCATTCTGTAGGCTGCCATTTTGTCCTATTGACAGTGTCCTTTGCCTTACAGAAACTTTTCAGTTTCATGAGGTCCTATTTATTAGTTTTCAGTCTTGGTGTCTGTGCTATTGATGTTATATGCAGGAAGTTGTCTCCTCTGCCACTGCACTCAGCAAAGATACTTCCCACTTTCTCTTCTATCAGGTTCAGTGTAACTGAATTTATGTTGAGGTCTTTGATCCATTTGGACTAGAACTTTGTGCAATGTGATAGATAAGTTCTATTTGCATTCTTCCACATGATGACATCCAGTTATGCCAGAATCATTTGTTGAAGATGCTTTCTTTTTTTCCATTGTATAATTTTGACTTCTTTCTCAAAAATCAGGTGTTCACAGGTGTGTAGATTTGTGTTAGAGTCTTTATATTGATTCCATTGATCCACCTGTCTGTATTTGTGCCAACATCATGCTTTTTTTAATATGATAGCTCTATAGGAGAGCTTGAAATCAAAGATGGTGATACCTCCAAAAGTTCCTTTATTGTTTTACTTATCCTAGATTTTTGTTTCTCTATGTGAATTTGAGTATTTTTCCTTCAAGTTCTGTGAAGATTTTTGTTTGAATTTTGACAGGGATTGCATTGAACCTGCAGACTGCTTTTGATAAGATGGCCACTTTAACTATGTTAATCTTACTGATTCATGAGCCTGGGAGATCTTTCTATCTTTTGATATCATCTCCAATTTCTTTCTTCAAAGGCTTACAGTTCTTATCATACAAGTCTTTCATTTGTTTGGTTGAGTTTACCCCAAGTTACTTTTTATTGTACGTGGATATTATAAAGGGTGTTTTTTTTCCATGATTTCTTTCTCAGCCCATTTATCAGATGCATATAGGAGGGATACTTTTTTGTTTTGTTTTTTTTAAGTTAATCTTGTACCCAGTCATATTTTTGACTGGTAGTATTTTAGGGGTCACTTATATGTACTATCATATCATATGCAAATAGCAAAATATTGGCTTCTTCCTTTCCAATTTATATCCACTTGATCTGCTTTTCTTGTCTTATTGCTCTAGCTAAAACTTCAAGTACTATATTGAATAAATGTGAAGAGAATGAACAGCCTTGTCTTTTTCCTGATTTTAGTGGAATTGTTTAGGCAGCTCAGCTGGCAGGCCAATGACTCACCTGTTCTTTCCACTGGTGTGGACCTATGGAGTCTTCTGGAGTTGAGGGGAAGGGCTGGTCACAGAGAGTATGATGAAGTGGGCAGGGTTGGGTGGTGGAGTGAGTCTTTGGGATAGAATCCAGTGGGTGGCAGTGGTGGTGGTGGTACAGTCCACAGGCAGCTCTCTCATGTCACAAAGATTTTTAAACTTCAAAACTGTCATTTGGCTGTATGGTCTATATATCTGTTCATAAACGTTAATATGAGAATAACCAATATTTTGTTTGTTTGGATAAAAACTTCTGTATTTTAGAGCGACAAAGTGAGCAATACAGGATGATACAGAATTTCTACTCTGCTTGCCTCCACATCTGCATGCTGAGATTACAAGCATGAACCACTGAACAGGATTTATGCATTGTTGCAAATGGAGGCCGGGACTTTTTTGTACATGTTAACCTAGTTATCTACCAACAGAGCTACAGTACCAATTCTTCTTATCATATTTAAATAAGAGCATGTTTTGAAAGCATGTGTCATAATAGAACTGAGAAAATTGGAACACCATGGACAGAAAGTTATACTGAGTCTTCTAGTAAGGAACTGTGCTCGTGAATTTAAAAAAAAAAAAAAAAGAACCAGAGAGATGAAGACACAAGAAGGAAAAAGTGGGTGGAATTTCTTCTCAGAGAGTAAAATAAATTCATGCACCTACTGGGTCTAGGCTTATGTGGTGATTAATGTATTATCTAATACAGTCAAGCAGAGTGTGACATTACAGATCCATTAATCTCTTATAAGAAAATCATGACCTCAAACAGACGTTCTTTAACCTTCCAGGACCTAAAATTTAGGGAAGGTGATAGATATCCAACCTCTAAAGTGAAGTGAGGAATTGTGGTTAATGCTGCATACTGATTGCCTTGGGCTGAGGATTTGTGTGAACACATTTTCAGATACTATAATATGGCTTCACAAGTGAAAAGAATCATCTTCTTCAACAATGAAAAATGAATGCTTTACCAAGAAGCCTTTCAAGTTTCAGGTTGAGCAACCCCTTCAATGACCTGAGGCCTCTATTCACACTTTGAGCTATTTTCCTGAGCTCTGTAATATGGTAAGAGGCCAGATGCTGAAGCACTGGGCCAGATAGCTTTGCTTTGCAGTGTTGTGTGATACTGTGGTTATGTTCTGACAAATAAAGCTTGCTTAGAGTCAGAGGGCAGGGCCATCCACTAGCTGACCAAAATTAATCATAGAGGTTTGAAAGACTGTAGAGAGAAGAGAGTCATAAGGAGGGGCAGAGAGAGGATCTTGGCTCTTATGGATGGAGGAACCAGAGATGTAGGAAGTGACTTTGACTACTCCCCTGTTTCTCTGATCTTTCAGGTCTGTACCCCAATATCTGACTCCTGATTTTTTTTGATAAGATTAACTAGATTAATGCTTCACCTGAAGTCCAAATCAGGGCATGAATTCACCAGGTAGCTCCTTCCCCATGGCTTTGCAGCCACCAACACCAGCTGGAGTTGCACATGGGAACTATACCCAGTGGAGTCACTGTGCTTCTGGCTGGCTTTTCCTTTTCTTCCTCAAGCCCTCTGAGTGAGTCTGGGATTTTCCTGTTGTAGCCTCTCTACAGCAAACAACTCCACAGGTACCTGGGCTCCAAACTCCACTAGAGTTAGTCCCTCACCACTTGCCAGCTCTGCCTTCAGGCAGGTCTGTGCTTTCCCTTCCCGCCTACTCATCATTAGACATGCTGCTTTTCCACATTTCCTGTCTGCCTTTCAGATGACTAGCTCTTTGGCTCCCTTTTCCCTATGTGTTGTGGGCTTCCCCTGAATCCCCTCATCAGGACGCTAACATACGATCAGTGGCAGCTGTCCTCAGCCAGGCTGTGCACTGCCTGTGTTCTCTGCCCAGATGTGCTATACAGGGACAGAAAGCCTCACACTTCACTGTTATTGTCAGGAGAGTTGGTGAAACAATTGGAGCTTCTTAAAAGGGAGATTAGATTTAAGAAAGGAGAGAGAAGAGGTTAAAGAGGTTAAAAATGGGAATCATTATGATGGACTGAGTTAGGGCTCTGTATAGTTCTACAATGGATGGTTTGAAAATGCAACAATTAGATGAAGGGGCAATTAGCCTAGACAGGATTGACACAATGTCAATTATCAATTTAGTAATTCTCATTTTATCCCTAAAATTGTTTGATATCAATGTCAAATATGAAAAATTGACTGATAAGATAAAATCCTCAGAAAGACAGATTAGTGGAACTAAGAAAAATATTCACATGCAGACAGAGATATTTAGAGCAGAAGTTATCACACCAGGGCATTATGAAACTGAAGGGGTGAAGCCCAAGGTTATTAGAAAACCAACCTTAATTTATCCAGTTACCATTAAAGAATGACCTGATGACAGGTATCCCCAAGGCTATTTATGAGTCAAATGGGAACCTATCGAAATGTTAGATTTGAAGAGATTTAAGGAAGCAATAGTCTCATATGGCATATATTCACCTTTTGTGAAGTAGATGTTAAATTCATGGTCCACTTGGAACACAATTATAGCACAAGACTGAAAAGATTTAGTTATAGCAGTATTGGATGGAATATGGTCCTCAGCTACAGTGGAACACTTGGTGGGGAGATAAAGCTAGGGTAATTGAACAACAAGGTAGAGTAAGAGGTTATGAGATTTTCCAAGATCAAATCCTTGGTGAAGGCTGTTAGGCTGATGTGGAAAGATAGGTTACATTTGATGATCATACCTTGTTCCTATGCCACACATCAGCTTTGAATGCTTAGGACAAGATTCAAAAATCAGGAAAGATGTCTGAGCCATCTACTAAAATTATGAGGCCCAAAAGAAACCTTTACTGAATTTTTGCAAAGATTGACTTCAGCTATAAATAGAATGATATCAGATCCAGAAGTTAGATGAACATTAATTGAATTTTTGGCTTTGGGCTTTTAAAAATGATAATCCACAATGCAAAAGGGTAATTGGGCCTTTAAAGGTAAGATCAGCACCCATGAAGGATTGGATCCAACATACAGTCAATATTGACTCTCATAACCACGATTATGCTTAGAAAGGAGAGGCTTGAAGAAAAATCAAAATGTCACATGTTTCAATCACAGTAAACAAGGTCATCTAAAAAGGGATTGTAGGCAGGATATTCCTAGAAACAATATTTTTTTTTCTAGAGATAACCTAAATAGAAAGCCCCAGCCTTCTGAAATATGCAGAAGGTTTGGCAAAGGCTGACATTGGACCAATGAATGCAGATCAACAAGGGGCATAAAAGGCAACCCTTTACCATTGGGAAACAGCTTTGGAGTCTCTCACAGGCTCCCATGTGAAATTTTGTTCAGTCATTCCCTGTCACAATGGGGAAAACTCCTCCTCATAGCAATTAAAGGACTTAATGCCTATTGTAAAAAAAACAAAACAAAACAAACAAACAAAAAAAAAACCATAGTTCTCTGGATGGTAGAAAAGCGTTAGAAGAGAAAATAAAAATATCAGGAGAAACCAAAAAGTGAATATGTTGGCACACTTTCATAAATTATCAAAGACAAAAGCTCAAGGTCCAAATAAATGACATTGTAATTGAAGGTTTTTTAAACATAGAGGCAGATGTAACAGTAATTGCACACAAATCCTGGCATTAAAATTGGCCTCTTCAAAAGGTAAACATTCAGCTTTTAAGGATTAGAACTTTATCACAGGTAAAACAAAGATGAATGGGTTGAATGTATAGGCCCAGAAGGACAGAGAGGAATATATCTGGCTAATATAGCAATGAATTAATCAGGGCATGATTTGTTACAGCAATGGAATACCCTTATTAACATTCCTCCAGTCTCAGAAACAAACCATAAACTAATGTGTGTTTCTGGGAAAACTATTAAAAGGTATTATAATGAGCAGCCACTGACCATTTTGGTTGTACAAAAACAAGGCACAAGAGCTGCTGATTTTTCATAAGTACCAACAGCCCTCCATACCTTTAAAATGATTGACTGACAAACCTGTCTGGTTGAGATGATGGCCTTTGACATCAGAAAAATTACAGACCTTAGAAAAATTGGTACAGGAGCAGGTAAATGCTCAACATATTGAGGAATCAAATAGTCCTTGAAATTCTCCTGTGTTTGTTATTAAAAAGAAATATGGAAAATGGAGAATGGTAACAGATCTAAGAGCTACTATTAAGATGATTCAGCCGGGCGTTGGTGGCGCACGCCTTTAATCCCAGCACTCGGGAGGCAGAGGCAGGCGGATCTCTGTGAGTTCGAGGCCAGCCTGGGCTACCAAGTGAGTTCCAGGAAAGGCGCAAAGCTACATAGAGAAACCCTGTCTCGAAAAACCAAAAAAAAAAAAAAAAAAATGATTCAGCCAATGGGCTTTTTACAACCTGGAATTCTCCTGCCTTCTGTATTACCTAAACAATTGTTTATTATAGTTATTTATTTAAAAGATTGTTTCTTCACTATACTTTTACAAGAAAAGATTAGGGAAAAATTTGACTTCACAGTGACTACATATAATAATTCTCAGCCTGTGAAGAAATATCAATGGAAGGTTCTCCCACAAGGGATGTTAAACAGACTCACCCTGTGCCAGTATTTTGGAGGACAGCCATGGGAAATGATTCATGCAGTTTGCTCAAACTATAATTTACCATTATATGGACAATATCTTACTAGCTGATTCAAATGTAGATACTTTAGAGAAACTGAAGCAATAAAGAAAATATTGCCTTGCTCCTAAAAACATACAAAGGGGAGATTCCATTAATTACCTAGGATATAAAATAGGTTTACAAAAAATTTGACACCAACAGGTACAAATTAGGAGAGACCAATTGCAGACTCCTAATGACTTTCCAAAAATTGCTGGGAGACATTAACTGGCTATGGCCCACAATTAGATTAACAACTCAAGATCTGAGTAATTTGTTTCTAAACTTAGAAGGTGACAAGGACTTGAATAGTCCAAAAAAAAATGATCAGCTGAGGCTAAGAAAGTATTGGCTTTGGTAGAAAAGAAATTATGGGATGTACATGTAGATCATTTGATTCCAGACTTTCATTGATTCTGCTTATCTTGCCTTCTACATGTTCTCCTATTGGAATTCTAATGCAGAGAGAAGATAATATTTTAAATGGATATTTTTGCCACACAAACAGAGTAGAAAATTAAAGATTTATACAGGAAATATTTCTGAGTTGATTCTAAAAGGGAAGTTGGGACCTCATCAATTAGCAGGAAAAGACAGAGAAGAAATTGTAGTACCTTTTACTAATGTTGAAATTTCCTCTGTATGAGTAGAAAATTAACATTGGCAAAGAGCTTGCAGCAATTTTTTGGAGAGACTAACAATAAGTGAACAACAATTTCTGGAGCCCTGACATTCTATACTGATGGAAATAAATCAGGAAAGGCAGGTTATAAGTCAGGAAATTTACACAGAGTGGCTCAAAGCCCTTATAATTCTGTTCAAAAGTTAGAATTATATGCTATCCTGATGAAATTATTAGATTTTCCAGAACCTCTTAATATAGCTACTGACTCTCAATATGCAGAAAGAGTTGTTTTATATATTGAAACTGTTGAATTTATTCCAGATGATTCAGAATTGATACTGTTAATTGTGCAATTACAAGAAATAATCAGAAATAGAAATCATCCCTTATATAACATATCAGATCCCATATGGGTCTACCAGGCCCTCTAGCACAAAGTAATGATGAAATTGATCAACTCATTGGTAGAAAATGTGCTAGAAGTCTCAGAATTTCATAAGAAACATCATGTCAGTAGCAAGGGTTTGAAAAAAGATTTTTCCATCTATTGACAAGAAGCCAAGGAAATTATTAGGAAATGTCCTACTTGTTCTTTGTATAACCAAACTTCACTACCTGCAGGAGATAACCCAAAAGGTACTCAAAAAATGAAATTTGGCAAATGGGTATGTTTTATTTTGCAGTTGGAAAATGTGTATGCCATACCATAGATACATATTCAGATTTTCAAAGGCCAACTGCTTTCAGTTATGAAAAGGCTGATTCTGTAAAGACACATCTATTGGAAGTTATGGCCATCATGGGAATACTTGTACAAATTAAGACAGACAATGATCCAGTATATGTCTCCAGTAAAATGAAACATTTTTTGCATATTACATTGTAAAAGGTATTACAAGTATATTATACAATTCTATAGGGCAAGCAGTTATAAAAAGTTCTAAAAGGTATTCTTAATAAACAGGAAGGGATAATAAAGACTCCCGGAGATGGACTGTACAATCTTTATTAACTTTAAATTTTCTAAATGCAAATGGGAAAAGAATAACAGCTGCAGAGAGACATTGGATAATAGAAAACAACTGCTGAATTAAATCAACCTGTATACTTTAAAGATATGTTGACCTCAGAATGAAAACCAGGACATGTGTTATGTTTGGGAAGAGATTTTGCTTTTGTTTCCACAGGAGAAAAAAAAAGGCCATGGATGCCCTCAAAATTGATAAAGATTAGATTAGAACAAGAGAGACCTCTTGATTAGAAGGGGTGATAATTCATCAAACAATGTGACCATTTGATCTAAACTAACTTATAAGACTAACAAATGCTTTTCATTTGATCAAATATGACTTGCCAAAAGGGAACATCCCCAAAGTTAGGGAGGGGGCAGGGTTTTGCTTTTGTCTTTTCAGGAGAATGAAGACATCTAACTAAGGAAACTGAAGATCGCTGGACAAATGAGACATCTAAAGAAAAAGATCAAATCATCCAGAAAATGTCCCAAGAGGGAGTAAATTATCCTATTGGTATATCAAAAATTTCATAAATCTTCCCAAATATTTGTTTCTGCTCTTCTCTACAGATATATAATTGAAATGCTCTTTTTGTAGTCCCAGTTCAATTAGAAATTAAAAATGGCATTGGAACTGGAGTGTGGCTCTCTTCTTCTTTAAACCCAAATATGCTTGTTAAAAGAAAATCCAAAATCTCTGTCTCACATCAGAAGATCAACCTGATATGGAACAGAAGAAATACCAAATTTAAGGAACTATTCTATTGCCAGTAATCTCATAATTGTTTAGTTTTATTTTGACTCTTTAAAACATTTCTTAAGGTATAAATACTATTTCAAAATTTATAAGATTAACATATATAGTTAAACTTTTTGTCATGATATTAATAATGTCATATATAATAATCATATACATTACTAATTCTAGTAAAAGGCTTCATCTAGCATCTTGTACATGATTTCAGGTTTGAGTCTGTATCAGGTAACTAGAAATTAAGTTTTTGTACTCCAGAAGCACATAACAAATTATGGTCCTTTAGCCTCTTTGAGATCTGTTGCATATGACATTTAAAATGTTTAGGTTTTCTTCAGTGAACAATAACCATCCCTAATAGCAACCTTTGAAGTCTCCAAAAGGAGGATGGGGCCCTATAACAACAGTTCCACCTGGATTGTAGTAATGTCATGAAGCTGAAAAACACTACTCAAATATTGGCTTTGGACTATGAACTGCTCAGGACAATTTCAAGGTGGATAACTGAGATGATCCAGCCTCACAGACTACTACTCTAGCCAGGACTTGAGACAAGCCCTGCACTTTCTCATTACACAGAGACAGGACAACAAATGATACTGCTAACTCTCAACTTGGGATTTTAAAGTTTCCTAAGTAGATGACAATAAACTGTCTTCTAATATTTTATTCAACTATTTATTTTCAGCTATGCTTGTCAGTTTTTGTTGTCTTAGCTCTATATATCTTTCTTTCCTTGTGATTCACACAGATGTAGTGGCATCCACTCACTAACACACATGCAAATATGTGTTAATATATTACACATTCTCAGTTATTGGAAAGGTTTAAAATGGCAAATTTCTGTAGCTATGAAGCAATTCTTTTGTTGGTTTTGTGTTTTAAAGACAGTGTCTCTTAAAGCCCAAGATTGTTCCAAATTTACTATCTAGATGATGGCCTTGAACTTCTAATCCTGCTTCCTCTCCCTCCCGAGTTCTGGGCTTGTATCAGGTACTATCACACTTACCACTATTAGCTAATTCTTTCTGCAAAAAGTAACCTTTACAGCTGAAAGAATGAGTGACATTTGGAAATTAAAATTATCAGAATTACAGGCACAGACTCTAGGAGGGAGTTAGTGTACAGATGTAAGCACTAACTTACAGGGCTCCTTTGAAGAACACTGTTAACATAGGAAGAGTCTATACTGATTAAACTGTATAAAGATCTCCAGCTTCCCTGGAAACTTTCACCATATGCTTCCCTTCTTTCCCAGGTGTGTTCACGTCTGTCAGAAGTCCTTGGTATCAGAATAATTCCAAATATGAAATGCCAGCTTGCTGCCAACTTGAAAAGCTCTTGTAAGTCAGGGCCTCTTTCTTCTGCCCTAGTGGTTCTAATACTGCAGTGTTATAACTACCCCAGACCCCAATTTCTTTGACATTATCTCATCTACTGGGGGTGTTATTCTTTCACCCACCAGGCTTAATCTACTCCTTTGGTTTCTGTTTAAATAAAACAAAAGAGAAATTTTGAAATTTTAGTGAAAAAGGAGGAATGAGTGAAGGAAAGAACATTTTTAGGCTCAGTATGAGTGTTCAGCTAGTCAGCACAAAACCATGTAGAATGAAGTCGATTAAGGTAAAAGGATGGTGTGTATCTATTTAGAACGGATATGATTGTTTGTCTCTGGTAATCCTGAGACTTGCCTGGGAAAAAACAGTTCCACCAAATTTGAAGCAAGCTGTAATTAAATACTGACCAAGATAGACTTTGGTAGGACCGCTCTCTGGAATTCCCAGCTGTATGGCCTCCAGGCACGTTTTGCAGGAGCTTATAAGGACAAACCAATACTGCTACTGTATTTTCTCATGAGGCATTGTTATTTTCCAAGAATTACATTTCTCAGCATTCCAGGAAGTTCCTGATCCTTAGATGGGTGGGGCTTACAGATTAACTTTGGGTCTTACACCTCCCCTAGCACATAAGTGCATAAGCAAAGTACTGTTTCACATTTTAGTACAAACATTTTTAGCTACTCACTGATGAATTCACCAGATGCACATTTTCCATGTCACAGAAAAAGCAGTCTTTTGTGGGATTATGCTTTTGTACACTGGTTTAAAAAAATACTGATTGGCCAGTAGCCAGGCAGGAAGTATAGGTGGGATAAGCAGACAAAGAGAATTCTGGGAAGAGAAAGGCTGAGTCAGGAGACACCAGCCAGCTGTCCAGGAAGCAGCATGTAATGGCACACAGGTAAAGCCATGGAACATGTGACAACATATAGATTAACAGAAATGGGCTGAGTTTAAGTGTACGAGCTAGTCAGTAGTAAGCCTGAGCTAATGGCTAAACAGTTTTAATTAATATAAGCCTCTGTGTGTTTACTTGGGTCTGAGTGGCTGCAGATCAGGTGGGGCACAAGAAAACTTTTAGCTACAGTGGTCTATTTGATTTGGCATGATGAGTTCAATTAGCTTACTTTTTAGTTTAGTTTATATCTAAACAATTGATGAGAACATCAGAAACATGTATTACTTGTGCCTGCCTCATCCTCCCACCTTTATGTAAACATTTATCATTTATCATGCCATGGGAATAATTTCAGGATGGCCATGGGAAAAAATACTGTTTTCTTCATATGCTGGTTACTTAAATATAAGTTGTCATAATGCAAAGTAATACACTTTTGCTGTTTGGATATAAATGGTTATCTTTATCTATTTAGTTTTGGTTGTTGAAGGTATGTTTTTCAAATTCATTTTGAATCCTCAGTATTTTTTGCTGTAGCTGCCCAAGTATTGGGATTACAGGTGTAAACCATCATGCCCATCTAGGAGGCCCTATTAAAAATAGAGTAACAAATTACTGAGATGCTTAGCACCTTTACCACAACTGTTGATTCTCTTTCTGTTTTCAGAACACAGGAGCAGTCCCGTAGTTTTGAGGCACAAGGACACTGAGGAGATGGCCGTGATGGCAATCTGTATTGCCATCATGTGGAAGCTTGATTGTAGCTGTAGAATCCAATCTTACTACTGTGCTTCTTGGCAGGGCTTGATATCTTAGTGGCTCATAGCTGCATTCTTCAGTGACCTGAATACAGACATCTTATCATGGCTTTTCCAATTACACTTTTCTGTTTCTACAGGGAAGGAAGACTGAGGCACAATGTGTCATAACCTGACATCACTTTTTCCATATGCTATTGGATGCACATAACTTTAGTACAGTGTAGGAGGGGACTGCATAAGGAATACTAGACATTCTGGCAACTGGTTCCACCTTGTGCACTCTGGTCTATGATGACAGATGTCCTTATCACATGCAGTATAAATTCATTCCATGCAATTGCCTAGGAGTCTGTCACTAAGTGTGACTTAGACCATGGAGGGAGGGTTTGATTTGTTTTGTTTTTCCTTATAGTTGGAGTAGATACAGTCCATGTTGGTGTGGGAGATGTCGAGAGAGTTAGCCACATTGTATCTGATCTTGAAGCAGAGAGAGATGAATGCTGATTTCAGCTCACTTTCTCTTTCTTATTCTGTCCAAGACACCACAGCCCTTCAGATGATGCCATCTAAATTCAGAATGGGTTTTCTGTACTCAGTTAATCTTTTCAGAATGGGTTTTCTGTACTCAATCTTTTCTGGAAACATACTGGGAGAAATACCTAAAGGTATGTTTCCATGGTGATTTTAAATCTAGTAAAGTTGACAATTGACATTAATCATTATAGAAGATGCTGAGTGGTTAAAAAAAAATAAGAGAAGAAATCTAGCATGGTGGGTCCTGACTTTTACCCCAATACTCAGAAGCCTGAAGCAGGTAGGACCATAGTTTTGAGACTATTCTGGCAGGATAGGGAGACTGTGCCTCAAAAGAAATGCTAGTAACACCAAAAAGGTGATTAAAAGGAGAAAGCCGTGTTTTAATGTTAAAGGTATATGTCTGTTGAAAGGTCTTGATGATTTAGATGCTGGATTCAGATGCTGAATTCCTTTGAAGATGGACCATCATGTGTTTATGAAAATGGAATATCATATGAAAGTGATACTGAATGGCTTCCTCAACTTCTCCCAGTCAGGGCCTATTGACTTTCTTCATCTTCAGACACTTTTTTCCATCTTCAGGTTTAGCTCCATGTGCAGCCATGATTGTGTGTTTCTCTTTCACATATTTTTCTGTTTCTTATTTTATTTTCTCAGTCATTATCCAACTGTTCCCCTGTGTTAAAAATAAAACACTGAACTCTTTAAAAGGCTCCTATCCTGCCACCATCACATGACTTTGAACTTTGTACCATCACTTGTCTGGGATTTAGCCTTGGATCCCAGTAGGAAGTACATTCCTCAACACTGCTTCATAAATCAGTTTAAATAGTACTATGAGACCAACTGTTCTTTCTAATCACAGATGCACATGATGACTTCATTGTGTGTTGACATTTCCATGATCTGAACTGTGTGTCTCTACTTACAGCATTACCCCCTGAGCTCCACATCAGCCTGCAGCTATATGCTTTCCAGAAACAACCTGTTCTGCACAGCTGCTCCGAAAATTAATCTGTCTGTGGCAATGGCAAACCTGACTTGCTCAGGGCAATGTCAGCATAGGTTTTGGTTTTTTATTTTTGTCCAAGCTGAATGAAAGAATAGAGGGTTTCAATGACAGATTCTTCAAACAAGTAACTATCCATGCACTTGAAGGGCCAAGGGCATTGTAATTTTCATTTTTACCCTTTATGAAGGACCAATGAAGTCATTAATTGAATTTCTGTTATATTGCCTAAATATGTTAGGGGAATCAATGATGATGAAGGACAGAGTTACTTTTCTCATCGCTATGAAAATGTGCATGACAAAAACAACGTGGGAGGGAGGATTGCTTTGTGCTCATAGTTTGAGTATATAATGTAGTATGGAGAAGAAAGAGGTCACCATGGCAGAAGCTTGAAGCAGCTGGTCACGTGCACCCACAGTCACCACAGACAAGCCTGAAGCACCTGGTCATGTGCACCCCAGTCACCACAGACAAGTCTGAAGCACCTGGTCACATCCACCCACAGTCACCACAAATGAGTCTGAAGCACCTGGTCCTGTGCTCCCACAGTCTGGAAGCAGACAGAGATGAATTCTGGCGCTCAGCTTTCTTTCACCTTTTTATTTAGTCTACATCTCAGTCCATGAAATGAGACCATACACATTGAGGGTAGATCGCCTCACCTCAATTAAGCTAATTTAGCTTTATGTACTTTCCCAGTGGCTTGTCTCTTAGCTTATTCTAAATCCTTTCAAGTAGAAAATCAATATTAATTATCAAAAATACTGACCAGAATACAATTTTCAGATGCTGCATTAGAAAAGTGCAATGATTTTATGGGTCATTTCAAAGTAAACCTAAGAACCTAAAAAGATTTTAAGTTTAGTTGTCTTTGTACAGAAAAAGCCTTAAACTTGGGTGTTCAGAAAAAAAAAA
>CABHPP010080185.1:0-12088 GCA_902168425.1 Peromyscus attwateri | reverse complement strand
TTTTTTTTTTTGGTTTTTTCGAGACAGGGTTTCTCTGTGTAGCTTTGCGCCTTTCCTGGAGCTCACTTGGTAGCCCAGGCTGGCCTCGAACTCACAGAGATCCGCCTGGCTCTGCCTCCCGAGTGCTGGGATTAAAGGCGTGCGCCACCAACGCCCGGCTCCACTGATTTTTATATTATTTCCTTTCATTTGTTTTGGGTTAATTTTGCTCATCTATATCTATGTTCTCAAGATGGGAGCTGGGGTAGGGGCAGGCTGGAGAGATGTCTCAGTGGTTAAGAGCACTGACTGCTCTTCTAGAGGACCCAGAGTTAATTCCCAGCACCCACATGGCAGCTCACACCTGTTCGTAACTCCAATTCCAAGGGATCTGACACCCTCACACAGACGTACAGGCAAAACACCAATGAACATTTAAAAAAAAAAAAAAAAAAGATGGGAGCTGGGATCTTGCACCATTGCTTTGAGATACTGTTTCTTTTCTTTTTAAGATAAGTTCTTGCGCCGGGCGTTGGTGGCGCACGCCTTTAATCCCAGCACTCGGGAGGCAGAGCCAGGCGGATCTCTGTGAGTTCGAGGCCAGCCTGGGCTACCAAGTGAGCTCCAGGAAAGGCGCAAAGCTACACAGAGAAACCCTGTCTCAAAAAAAAAAAAAAAAAAAAAAAAAAAAAAAAAAAAAAAAAAGATAAGTTCTTGCTATGTAACCCTAGCTAACTTGGAACTCACTATGTAGACCAGGCTGGTATTGAACTTAGAGCAGTCCTCTTGCTTCTGTCTCCTGAGTTCTGGGATTACAGGCCTATACAACTAAGCCTGGCCATGTTTCTTTTTTTCTAAGATATGTATTTAGAGTTTAGATTTCCCTATGTCCACAGTTTTTGATATGTTGTATCTTTTTCACTGGATTTAATGTATTTCAATTTCCTAATGCCTCTTTTTTGTTTTATTTTTTATTTTTTTTATTATTAAGAGATTTTCTATTCATTTTACATAGCAACCACAGATTCCCCTCTCCTCCCTCCTCCTGTCCCCCAGCCTTTCCCCCCCCCTCCCCAACCCACTTCTTTTTTGTTTTATTTTGGTTTTTAATTTTAGGTGGTAGAGAGATGGCTCAGTGGTTAAAAACACTTGTTGCTCTTATGGAGGACTTGGGTACAATTCCAGCACCTAGTTCTAGCTCGTATCCAGTTCTGAGGGATCTGTCACACACACACACACACACACACACACACACACACACACACACACACTTCTGACACCACAGGCACCACACATGGAACACATACATACATACAGAGCACTCATATACCTAAAATATAAATTAATCTAATATTTTTAAATTTTTAGTTTTAATATTAATGTGTATATGTGTGGGTGTGCATGTGAGTTCAGCTGTCCAAGGAGACCAAAAGAGGATTTCCTTGGACTGGAGTTACAGGCGTCTAATATGGATGCTGGAAACCAAAACTCAGGGCCTCTGCAAGAGCAGTGCATACGCTTAAGCACTGAGCCATCTTTCCAGCCCTTATTATGAAACAGGATCTCACCAAATAAACCAGACTAGCCTTGAACTCTCAGGCCTCCTGATTTCTGCCTCTCAAATTCTGGGATTACAGGCACATGTGATTATGTGCCACCACACCAGGCTTTTGTCATGTTTCTGTGTCATGTGTTTCATTAGTATTTAAAGGTGTACACCACCCACCCATATCCAGGTTTTGTTGTTGTTGTTGGTTTTTTTCGAGACAGCGTTTCTCTATGTAGTCCTGGCTGTCCTAGAACTCCCTCTGTAGACCAGGCTGGCCTCAAACTCAGAGATCCTCCGGCCACTGCCTCCTGAGTGCTGGGATTAAAGGTGTGTGCCACCACCACCCCGCTAAAGTAATTATTGGTACATTGGATTTTAGTTTTTGTTGGGGAAGATTTGTGTGTGTTGATTGCTCCAAGACCACCAGCAGAGTCCAACATTGGTTCGGAGGGCAGAGTACACATTCAGCTGGCCAGAGTGGACCATAGAATTTCCTGGTGGACTCGGAGATAGAAGGACCCATGGAGGAGAAAAAGGAGGAGCTGAGACGTTGCTGATGGTCTCTTCAATCCAGGATGTGGGGAGAGACCGATGTTCGTGTCTCTGTCGCTCCGTGGATCTCTCAAGCTTATTCCCTAATATTTACTCCTGAGTTATATTTTTTAATAAAACAAAAAAAGAAATCTCCATGTTTTGCCATTTTACTTTTTATTTTCTTTCTTCCTCATTTCACTTCTCTTTTCTTGCCTTCCTGTGGGATACATGAACATTGTTTAGAATTCCATTTTGATTTTTTATAGTGTTATTAGCATAATATTTGTGTAATTTTCTCAGTGGTTTTCTGGGCATTACAATAAACATGAATATACTGTCATAGTCTATTCATATTGACATTTAGTATTATGAGTGAAGTACAGAAACTTCACTACAGCTGTCTCCTTAACTTATCCACTAAAACCTATAAATACTTTTGTTTTGTTTAGTGTTTTTTTTTTTTTTTTTTTTTTTTTTGAGAGTTTCTCTCTGTAACCCTGGCTGTCCTGGAACTCACTCTATAGACCAGGCTGGCCTCAAAGTTGGAGATCAATCTGCCTCTGCCTCCTGAGTGCTAGGGTTAAAGGTGTGCACCATTATCACTGAGCAAAACCTATAATTTAAAAAAATTTCCTATATGTACATGTATATAACATATCCTGTATGTACATATATAACATTAGACTGTAGCAGGCCTTCTTTTAGGCCAAATCATAACACAGTGACTTCTTAGTAGTTATGAATGTGCGTCCTTAGCTCTTATTTGAATCTGTTTCTCTTTATCTACATTTTGCCTCGGAGCTTTTTACCTTTCTTTTTTTCTGTATGTCCCACTTTTTCACTGCTTTTCATGTCTGGCTGACTGGCAGCTGCCTGGCTTCTGGCCCTGGGTGTGTTATTCTCTTTTTCCCTTTTTCTCTCTTTTTTTTTCAAGCCTAGATTTCTCCTCCTACTAATTCTCTCAGCCCTCCAGCCCCGCCTGTCCCTCTCCTGCCTAGCTATTGGCCATTCAGCTTTTTATTAGACCAATCAGGTGCCTTAGGCACACAAGGTGAAACAAATGCAACACATTTTTCACAAAATTAAACAAATGTAGCACAAATAAATGTAACACATCTTTACATTGTTAACAAAGGCAGCAGAAACAAATGTAACACACTTTTACACAGTTAAAGTAATATTCTGCAACATAAACAAATGTAACACATCTTTGCCTAGTTAAAATAATGATATTCCACAATATTAGACAGTGTTATTTTTTGCTTCAACAATTTAGCATGGTTTAATTTACTTATTTTTATTTTAAGTACATTGGTGTTTTGTCTGCATGTATGTCTGTATGAAGATGTCAGTATGGTTTAAGAAACACATTGATGGGGCTAGAGAGATGGCTCAGCAGTTAAGAGCACTGGCTGTTCTTCTAGAGGACCCAGGTTCAATTCCCAGCACCCACATGGCAGCTCACAACTGTCTATAACTTTAGTTCCAGGGGACGCAACACCCATGGCAAAACACCAAAGCAGATAAAATAAAAAATAAATTAAAAAAAGAAAAAAGAAACACATTGATGATGTCCAATATCACTTACCTGTCTTGCATTCATTGCATTATTCTTTTTTCCTTTGCTGAAGTTGGCTTCTGTTATCATGATTTTCCTTCTTGAGAGCTTCCTTCAGCTAATCTTCCTATGTGTGACACACATATATACAGGCATGGGCCTGCATACACACAGGCATACACAAACATATACACACTCATGCGGACATGTACACACATACACATGCATATCTGCGCATATGCACAGAGGCCAAAAGAGGGTGTTGGGGTCCTCTTGGGGTCCTCTACTTATCTCTGCCTGTTCCTTTGAGGCAGGGTTTTTCTGAGAACCTGGAGCTCCCCCCTCCCCCCATTTTCTGTGCTACGCTGGAAGCCAGAACGCCTCGGCAATCTTCCTGTCTGCCTCTTAGAGCTGGGGTTTTACAGGCATTCATAGGACGCGAGCTTGTTACGTGTGCTGAGATCGGAACTCCCGTTCTCCGGATTGTGCAGCGGGTACCCTGACTGCTAAGTCTTTGCTCCTGCTTGTGTCTCTCTCCTGTGTAGTTCTGTTCACAGTGCATTGTTCTCATCTTCCTGTTGTTCCTCTAACATTAGAGATTCTCTTTCTTTATTTGTTCTCTTTCAATCTGAAGGAGTTTCATTAAATAGAGAATTCCTGGTGGCCAGTTCTTTTCTAGGAGAGTGGTGTTCACATCTTCCTGGCTTCAGTAGCTTCTGCTGAGACACCGCTTCCCTGCAGGCAGTGGTATCATCTTTCTGAGTCCACTTTGCCGATGTTTTGTCCCCAGTTCAGAAGTTTAACTATGATGCATAGAGCAGGCTTCATGGGGATTGTCTTATTTGGACCCCACTAACCTTGAGTGTGCAGGTTTATATCTTTTGCTGTATTTGCGAAGTTTCTGCTATTAGACTTTAAAAAATATGTTCTCAGCCCCGTGCTTCTTCTTGGACTTCACTGACACAAAGCCTTGCAAAAACTAGATTTATTTTAATAGTTTTATAGATCATCTCCAAGGCTATGTTCAAGTTCTTTCGATCAGGTTTCTCTCTCTAGTGCAGTTGGGAAATTTTTATGACCTTATCTTCCAGTTCAGAGTCCAGATTCATTCCTATGTCCTATTTAATTTGCTATTGAATCTATCCAGTAAGTTTTTCAAAATCTTTTTTTTTTCAGTTCTGTAATTTGCCTTTGGTTCTTTTGACAAAGAATTTTTCCTGAGCTTTTCTATTTGTTCATCTATTTCGAGATAATTTGTAACGACTGTTGAAGCATTTTTGGGGATGGATGCTTGACAGTCCCTGTCAGACAATTCCACGTCTGATTCCTTTGTGCCGCTCCTGGCTGATGATCTCTTCCCAGTCAAGCTGTGAGTTTTGATTGAAATCATCCCCCAACAATGACTGGACAGTTCGGATTAGGGTTATGAGACTGAATCCTGCTTAACTCTTCCCTGTCCTTTAGCTGGGCAGTTGTTTTGTGCAAGTGAGGGCTTCCTGGGCTATGCCTCTGGGTTGTGGTTCTCACTACAGTGCAGTTTTAAGAGTCCTTGCCATTCTATCCCAGTCTATTTTATTCATCAGGTGCCACAGAGATATCTACTTAATTCTTTGGGGTGGGGTTGCCTGTGGGGATAGAGGTGCTTCTCAGGCGGCCCAGAGTGGCTGGGTGGGAGGGGAAGAGACCAACTGAGGTGGACTCGCTAGTCTCAGGCTCCTGCCTTGTCTCTGCTGAATCCAGGGAAGGTACTCAATTTTTTTTTTTTAATCTGGATCTTGCTCTGTAGACCAGGCTGGCCTTGAACTCAAAGAGATCCACCTGGCTCTCTTTGATCTCTGCCCCCTGAGTGCTGAGATTAAAGGCGTGTGCCACCACCTGGGCCAGGGAAGGTACTCAAGCTTCCCTTACTACTGGGTGGGGTTCTAGGGAGACACAGATGTACCAGGAGGTCCAGAAGGTACTGGGTCTAGCACGGTGTGGGAGACTGCAACTTGTGTGTTTCCTAGGCCACTGGCCAGCCTGCTTTCCTCTTCCTGTCATGGAGACTTCTACAATTATCTGCTGTGTCACTTAAAAGCTGTGCTTGAAAGCCGGGCGTTGGTGGCGCACGCCTTTAATCCCAGCACTCGGGAGTCAGAGCCAGGCAGATTTCTGTGAGTTCGAGGCCAGCCTGGTCTACAAAGCGAGTTGCAGGAAAGGCACAAAGCTACACAGAGAAATCCTGTCTCGGGGGTAAAAAAAAAAGCTGTGCTTGGTTGGAAGGAGCAGGAAGAGATTAGTCAGTATCATCAGGCTTGACTAGAAGCCTCTGGTTACCTACTGGTTTGAGACAGGCTCTTGCCTTGTAGTGCCCCATTTCGGTCTGTCAGGTGCTGCTATCGCAGACGGGTACCCCAGGCCAGGTTCCCCGGTCACTTTTAAAGCAGTTTCAGAGCCGTCAGCAGTCACTCTCAATTCCCTTCTCCCACAGTCCTTGGCAACTAAATCCATCTTTGAAGATTTGCCTAGTCGGGACATTTTCTCCAAGTGGAGACGTATAGCATGTGTCGTTTGTGCCTGGCTCCTTTGGCTGAACTTGTTTGCCAGGTTCATCTACATTATTACATGTCAGTAGTTCATCTTCTTTTTAATCTCAAATAATATTCTATTTATGGATATACATTTTATTTATCTATTCATCAGTCACTTTCCCCCTTTTTGCCTGTTGTGAATAATACTGCTTTTAATGTTCCATACAAGACAAGTATTTTCATTTCTTTCTCCCCCCCCCCAAAACAGGGTTTCTCTGTGTAGTTATGACTGTCCTGGAACTAGTGCTGTAGACCAGGCTGGTCTTGAACTCACAGAGATCCACCTGCCTCTGCCTCCCGAGTATTGGGATTAAGGGTGTGTGGCACCACCGCCCAGCTGTATTTTCATTTCTTTTGAGCATGAATGTAGAGTGGAGTCGTAGTGGCAGGCTAACTCTATGCTTAGCATTTGAGGAGCAGCCCGCTGCTTTCCAAAGTACCACGCATAGGAGTCTCAGTGTTTCTACATCCCTGCCAGCACTCACCCTAGACCTTTTGGGTTCTATTTATCCCCAAGGTTTTGCAGTCACATCTTGCATTTACAGTTCCATGATGGTTGATGATGTGGGGTGTTTCCCTGTGCTCACTGGGACGTCCTCTTTGCAGAAGAGTTTGTTCCAGTCCTTGGCCCGTTTTTAAAAATGTTTTTGTTTTGAGTTGAGGATCTTGTCTTTCATTCTGAGGGAGATGGCATCCATGATATTCTCAGTTTGGGAACGATGGAATCACTTGAGGGCTGCTTGGGGAAATTCATAGAGAAATAGGGAGGTACAAAGAAGATATGGCGAGTTTGAGAGATGGCTCAGTGGTTAAGAGCATTGACTGCTCTTCCAGAGGACCCATGTTCAATTCCCAGCACCCACATGGCAGCTCACAAATGTCTGTAATTCCAGTTCTAGGGGACCTGACACCCACAGCAAAATACCAATGCATATAAAATTAATAAAAATATTTTAAAAAACCTCAAAAAACAACAACAACAACAACAACAACAACAACAAAAACAAGTCTTAGGGCGGTGGTGGTGCGCCTTTAATCCCAGCACTTGGGAGGCAGAGGCAGGCGGATCTCTGTGAGTTCGAGGCCAGCCTGGTCTACAAAGCAAGTTTCAGAAAGGCACAAAGCTACACAGAGAAACCTTGTCTTGAAAAAACAAAAAAAAAAAAAAAAAAAAAAAAAAAAAGAAGATGAAGAAGATCTGAGTGATGAGTCAGACACAGGGGTCATCCAGGTGAGGGAAGATGTTGCCTGGCCTTGGGAGAACAGAGGAGTTGGTGTTGCAGGTCTGGTTCTGGGTGCATTGTAAGAGGAACTCACAGAATTTGCTGATGGAATTTTTTTTTTTTTTTTTTTTGGACAATGTCTCACTATGTAGTTCTGGTTGTCTTCAATAAACTCATAGAGACCTGCCTGTCTCTGCCTCCTGAGTGCTGGGATTAAAGGTATGCACCACCATGTCTGGCTGTTGATGGATCTTGTGTGAGCAGTTGAGGCTGCTTGTAATTCAGAGGCATGAGGGTCCCAGTAATTTGAGATGTTCTTCGTGTCATACAGCTTCCGGAACACAGAGTGAGTATCTTCATCAAAGGAAATTCGTTGTCCCACAGTCTGGAGGCCAAAAGTCCCAAATGAGTGTCTGCAGGGCTACCTCCTTCTCAAACCTATAGTGAAAGACCCTTCCTGTCTCTTCTAGCTCCTGATTATGAAGCTGTCAGGCCTTCATCATCCTTGGCTTTGTGGTAACATTACTGCAGTCTTTGTCCTACTGTGTCTAAATTTCCTGTCTCCCACAAGGATATTAGGCACAGGAGTAGGGCCTGGCTTAATGACATGACCTTGAGTACACATGTGAGGACTGTTTCCAAACCAGGTCACGGTTCAGTACTATGACTGAGGACTTCAAAACAGCTTTACAGGAGACACACCTCTTCCTGCAGTGAAGGGAGACAACAAAGCTATTTGGGGATGAAGGCTGAAGCCGAGCCTCAGAGGGGTTATGTCTGAGAGGCCCATTAGGCCTCCTGGAAGAAGCTGAGGAGGCTGCTGAAGAATGGTTTTAAAAAACTTACAAACGTGACTCATACAACTCCAAAGCGAAGATGTGTCAAAGATTTATTTAATCATCCATGAGCAAAGCCAGCATGATGCTGAGACCATTCATGAGACTGAAGAGGTATTTGCAGTGACTGACACAGAGCTTGTTTGAGTTCGGCTTGCTAACCTAGATTACAAAATAAAACTGTTAATGCTCTTCAGGGCCATCAAATGGCCACTTTTTCTATCCTCTTTTCCCCTAGGCAGAAATAATTTTCTATTATTCACTATTGAATTTATTTGCACTGCCATCAGAGAAGAATCATTTAACGTAGCCATCTGTTTTCTACAAGTTCAAAATCTACCTTTACTGACTTATAAAAGACCATAATTGCAGGGCGGTGGTGGCGCACGCCTCTAATTCCAGCACTTGGGAGGCAGAGCCAGGTGGATCTCTGTGAGTTCGAGGCTAGCCTGGGCTACCAAGTGAGTTCCAGGAAAGGCGCAAAGCTACACAGAGAAACCCTTTGGGGGGGGGGGAAGGGGAGGGAGAGACCATAATTAATGGTCTAGCAAGATGCATACCCCAGGAGTCAGAAAATTCCCTTGGCGAGTCTGCCGGACAACATTCAAGCTGATGGTGAAGACACATGCCACTCTTTTGCTTAATCCTAAGTTTTGGAGAAGCTTTATTAGTTCCCGCTTGTGATAGTAATCTTCAAGGGTTATTGTTGTCCCGGGAAAGTCAGTCTCCTTGTGTGCTGACCTGATTCATGCACACAGGCACTGTGAGAAGTGGTAATTAACGTGGATGAACCTCCTTGTCAGGTGGTATATCTAAGCCATGCATTACACAAGACCAAGGCCGGAAAATCAGCTCTGTCTGAAGATGTCATCATGAGGAATGTGGGACTGAGCCTCAATTACGCCTAAGGTATATTATGATTTGCCTTTCTATTCCTTGGTTAGGAAGCTGAGCCAAACTAGTCTTCAAGTTTGCTTACAGTCGTCCTGTGTGTAGGTGAGTTCTCATTTTCTCACCAGCCTCAGTGGCTAGCATGGTTCCAGGTTTTTCAGACTGTGTTTGTGTAGGGGATGGGCCTTTGTATGCCAGAGTACAGGTGCCTGGCCAGCCTGGGTCTGAGGGTGGTGTGGACCAGCTCATGTACTTTGTTCCTTTATGGTAGGCATGCCATGTGGCTCATGAGAAATTTAAGGCCTTATAAGGTCTTAATGTAAGGCCTTGGTTACACAAATAATTTGATTTCCCAGTAAAAAGGACAACCACTTTCTATCACAACTATGTAAAGCATCCGATTTTCATTAAGAGGAAAGGTTATAAGCCAGATACAGCAGCAAATAATCTGCGATCGCAATCATATTTCCATTTTTCAGGTGGAAATTTTGATATTTTAACATTATTGTCCATTTTCTTTTCTTTTTTTTCTTTTTTTGGTTTTTCGAGACAGGGTTTCTCTGTGTAGCTTTGCGCCTTTCCTGGAACTCACTCTGTAGACCAGGCTGGCCTCGAACTCACAAAAATCTACCTGCCTCTGCCTCCCCAGTGCTGGGACTAAAGGTATGCGCCACCATGCCCGGCTTGAACTTTCTTGTTGCCTCCTTTCTTCATAGGTGTTTGAGATTTGGGGGTAGTATCTGACATTAATAGTACAAACTGGTTTCATGGCTGAAATTGATGTCTTGCTACTGATTTCATTTTTAATCTTGCTAATATATATCTTTTAGTAATTTTTTTTGTTGTTGTTTAATACAGGGTTTCTCTGTGTAACTGCTCTCTGGCTGTCCTGGAACTCGATTTGTAGACTAGGCTGGCCTTGGACTCAGAGATCTGCCTCTACCTCCCAGGGTTCTGGGATTAAAGGCCTGCGTTACCACAACAGGCCATCTTTCAGTAATTTTTAGAGATTTGTTTCAGTAAACTTGACTGTATATGGGCTATGAATCCATCTTTATTTTGTTGTCTCATCTGAACACTTAGTTTCTACTGTATATGAATTCTAGATTCAGTTCTTTTAGAATTTGGGTAATTCCTCCTACATACATATTTGAGTCATCATATAGAAGAAGGTCCTTCCTCTCTGATAGCCTTTCAGCTCCTTTCTTCATTCTTGAAATTGCAGGATGTCTTGGTTTCATGCCTGCCAATGGGACTCCCCCCAGCCTACTAAGCACCTGCTTTCATTCTCTGAGGAGTCACATTCTCCCTCAGCACTTCCTGCTCTGTGAAGGTTTCGTGTCTTTTCATCTTTTGTTTTATGAGATTGTGTCTTACTTTTTCTCTGTGTTGTGGGAGATCCTTCACTGGCTGGTTTGCATATAGTTTTCCCAGGGTAGAGAGAAGGTTGAGGGCTGAGCTTGCTTGTTCTTTATGGCTGGCTGTCCTGGCATGCTTGGATTCGGGTAAGTGGACGTTGATAGAGGAGGCAACATCTGCAGTTCCTGGCTTTGTGGCAGATGTGCTCAGGCCTCCCAGTGCCGCTCCTACCGTGGCTCAATGGTGTTCTAGAAGGGAGTACTAGCTAAACATGAGACCTTGCTTCTGAGTGGCCACAGGATGACCCTGGCTCCAGGATTAACCCACCCTTAAAAACTTTGTTTTCCAGCAGGGCAATCACCTTTAATCTCAGGATTCAGGAGGCAGAGACAGATAAAATCTCTGAGTGCAAGGTCATCTTGGTCTACAGAGGAAGTTCCAGGACACCTAGGGCTACACTGAGAGACCCTGTATTGAAAAACAAAACAAAAACAAACAAACAACAACAAAAGACTTTATTTCCAATCCATAGTTTGGCTGCCATGGGGCATGAGTGTTGATCAGCAAAAAGCTCGTGGGGCTCAACCTGGGATGTTTAAGTATGCAAGGTCGCACTGTCCCAGTAACTGGTGCGGTATCCTGAGCGGTGATCCTGCCCTGCCTATTATATGGAGGAAGACTCACCAGCTCAGGAAGACTGGGGGCTCTGCTCTTGAGTGAAAAGCTTGTCTGTTTACCTGAGGGGTCCACCCCAATGTCACAGGCACACTACTCCTTTATTACCATGACCCCCATCATAAGCCTTTAAAGGCAACCAAAGAACCACCTCAGTCTTCACTCTCATTTCAAAACATTTGGAGATTAATCTCACAATAAAAAACGCTCAGGAAACCACTAACTTTTAGTTTTAAACTAAAGGCTAAAGTAGAAACAACCAACCAGAGAATAAGACGGGTGTCTCTGAGCTCCTACCTACTGGGCCCTGATCTTGAAACCTTCAACAGTCTCTACAGCCCAGGTTTTTCAACCTGTGAATTTCACAGGGGTCCCATATCAGATATCCTGCATATCAGATATTTACATTACGATTCATAGCAGTAGCAAAATTACAGTTATGGAGTAGCAAGAAATAGTTTTATGGGTGGGGGTCACCACAATATAAAGAACTGTATTAGAGGGTTGCAGTGTTAGGAAGGTTGAGAACCACTGCTCTAGAGTGTCACCAGGTCCTAGGTAGACAGATCCGTGCTTACTTACCTCTACTAGTATAATGCTTAAAAGAGGAAGGCCTGAGCCAGTTGTGGTGGCCCACGCCTTTAATTCCAGTACTAGAGAGGCAGATCTCTGTGAGTTTGAGGCCAGCCTGGTCTACATAGTGAGTTCCAGGACAGTCAGAACTACATAGTGAGACCCTGTCTCAAAACACAAACCAACAAACAAACAAACAAACAAGGAAGGAAGGCCTGTGTTGGGGAATGCCCCCCAGGACCTAGCTGCTCCATACTTTTTGAGACCTCCATTATTTGTCAAGGTCACAAAGTCATCCTCAATTCCTTTCCATACCCTGTCCTAACCAACCACTGACCCCC
>CABHPP010080183.1:0-11218 GCA_902168425.1 Peromyscus attwateri | reverse complement strand
CACATTTTTTTCAGTATTCTGGTCTTTTAAACATCCACCAAAATAGTCCTACTAGTAAGCTCTGCTTAAAGTATTCTAGAGCCTCTCTATCCTACAGCTCCAAAGTCTTCCACGTTCATTCTGAAACCAGTTCTAAAAGTCTAAGAACCAGATACAGTCATCACAGGAAGAGCCCCACTCCTTGATACCAGTTTCTACACTAACACCCACTTTTCTTGTTTCTGTTACTAATAACTAATATGAAGAAGGGTTTATGTTAGCTTATGGCTTAATAAGGGCCATAGTCAGTCCACTGTCACTTGGGAGGCATGGTTATAAGAGCAACATTGAGGCATCCATCTTTGGCCTATAGGCCTAGAATATCTAAAGGATTTTTCTATGAAGCAGGAATTTTGAAAGACTGTCCTACCTTGTCCTGGCAAAGCTCGGCAGGTGCTTTCTTTTGTGTCCTGCTGGTCCAGTTTGGGCAGCATACTGTCAGCAGTCAAGGCAAGGGCAGTTTCTTGCCCAAATGGCTAGCTTTTGCCATGAAGAAAGGAAACTCCATATGGAGGTTCTTCAATTCCCATCATCCTTTTTTGAAGTAAATTAGTGCTGCCAGGAGCAGACATGTCTCACTGTCATGAAAAGCCTTATGTTACTAAAACATTTTAAATGTCATAATCTGTAGGTCTTTGAAGTGTTTGAAGACCACCTATACATCTAAAATATATCTCTGTATGACTTTGACAACATACCCAACATGACTATAAGTTTGATTGTTATAGATGACTATTAACCTGTATTTCTTTATTCTCCTAAATAGCTTTCAAGGACTAAAACACTACATTTTTAAATGAGCTGCATAGGTACAATACCTTAAATAAGAAGTAGAAACATGTAATATAATATAACAAAAATAACCTTAAATTTGTATCAATATACAATAATATCATAAACAAGAGTAGAAACATGTACAGTATAACAAAAATAACCTTCAATTTGTATCAATATACAAAAATCCATACCAATGTGAAATATTTGAGACTAGTTAGTTGCTTTTTTAGTTTGAAAGTAGATTGAGTAATCTACCCCTTTATCCTGTCATTTCTATATCCCTCCTTTTTCTTTCAGAATGAGATCCCTGAATCTAATTTCCTTTGCATAGTTTCCTCCTTGGCCATGAACAATAACAACTTGTAACCAACCCCCCTCAACAATGACAGATATCCATTGAAGGATCAAAAACCACCCACCCCACCCCTTGGGAATGTGGGCATCATGTTCTTAAAATTACTTCCTGTTGTCTGGGGCTGATGGCTCCTTTAGGGAACTCTGAAAAATTGAAATAATTGTCAAGACCTGGGAGAGCTAGCTGCTGGTGTCCACGCTTGGTGTGATGGGAAGGTGTAAGGCTTATCTGAAGTCCTGACTAGAGTAGTCTACCAGGCTAGACCATTGTAGCTAACTGCTTTGAAGTTGTCTTGAGCAGTTTGTAGTCCAAAGCTGAGCTTTGGGTGGTGGTTGTCAGCTTAGTGACATTACCACAATCCAGGTGGATTCATCATTGTGGGGCCCCAAAACCTTGGGATACTACAAGAGTCACTGTTACAAATGGCAATGGTTCACTACAGGAAACTTAAATATATTAAATATCATGTGCAGCATATATCAGATTTGGATTTTCCTTTAACGAGTATGCTTGGGTTTAGAGAAGGAGAGAGCCACACTCCAACTCCAAATTTTTAATTGAATTGGGGCTACAAAAAGACCATTTACCTTATATGTCTGAAGAGAACAGTAGAGACAAGCATCTGGGGAGATTTATGAAATTTTATCCTGTTTTAAGTGGGCTATACCATTAGACCTATTTACTCTTTTTCTTGAGGCATTTTCTCCAGATGATTCATCCTTCTTCTTCAGATGTCTCATTTGTCCAGTGGTCTTCAGGCTCCTTAGTTGGATGGTTTTATTCTCCTGGAAAGACAAAAACAAAACCCTGCCCCAATCCTAACTTTGGGGAGTTTCCCTTTTTATCAGGTTGAACTGACACACTGATTAAATATTGACTTTCCTAACCAAGAGGTCTCTCTTGTTCAAGTATAATCTTTATCAATCTTGATGGTATCCATAGCAAAACCCCAATGTAACACATATCCTGGTTTCCATTCTGAGGTTAATATATCCCTCAAATATACAGCCTGATTTAATTCATCTGTTTTTCTTTTCTACTATCCAGTGTCTCTCTGCAGGTGTTATTCCTTTTTCATTAGCATTTAAAATTTTTTAAATTAATGAAGTGTTGTGTAATCTATCTCTGGGGGTCTTTATTACCCCTTTCTGTTTATTAAGCATATCTTTGAAAGTATGATCAGATCTTTCTATAACTTCTTATCTTGCAGGATTGTATGGTATACCTGCAATATGCATTATGTTATAATATGCAAAAAAACTGTTTAATTTTACTGGAGACATTTGCTGGAACATTGTCAGTCTTAATTTGCACAGGCATTCTAACAATGGCCATAACTGCTAATAAATGTGTGATTGCAGAATTAGCCTTTTCAGAACTCAAAGCAGTTGCTCACTGAAATCTTGAATATGTATCTCCAGTATGGTGTACAACTTTAATTTCCTAAACTCGGCAAAATGAAACACATCCATTTGCCAAATTTCACTTCTTTGAGCACCCTTAGGATTACTTCTTGTAGGTGGTGGGACATTTCCTTATAATTTCCTTTGCTTGTTGCCAAGTGATAGAAAATTCTATCTTTAAATCCTTGCTATTAACATGGTGTTTCTAAAGAAATTCTGAGGTTTCTAGCACATTTCCTACCAACAGCTGATCAACTTCATCATTACCTTGTGCTAGAGGACCTGGTAGACCCCTATGGGATTTTATGTGTGTTATATACAAGGGATGATTTCTATTTCTTATCATTTCTTGTAATTGAATATATAACAACGTTGATTATGAATCATCTGGAATAAGTTCAGCAGTTCAATATGTAAAAGCACTCTTTCTGCATATTGAGAGTCAGTAACTATATTTGATTTCCAGTTCTGGAAAATCTAATGATACCATGAGAATATTATATAATTCTGCCTTTTGAGCAGAATCATAAGGGCTTTGGGCCACTTTACATAAATTTCCTGATGTATAGCCTGTCTTTCCTGCCTTGTTTGCATCAGTATAGAATGTAGGGGCTCCAGAAATTGGTGTTCCCTGTACAATGTGAGGAAGAGTCCAATTAGGTCTCTTTATAAACTGAAGTCTTTTGCTTTGAGGATATTTTTTGCTAATCTCTCCCAAAAAATTACTGCATACTCTTTGCCAATGTTCATTTTCTGCCCATAATAAGAAATTCAGCATTAGTAAAAGGTACTGAAATTTCTTCTGGGCCTATTCCTGTCAATTGATGAAGTCCCACTTTTCCTTTCAGAGTCAATTCAGAAATCTCTTCTACATAGGCATTTAATTTTTTATTCTTTTTGTGTGACAAAAACATCCATTCTAAAAATATTGTCTTCTCTCTGCATAAGAATTTCTGTAGCAGAATGCACAGAGGGTAGCATAACCAGGATACAATCAAGCTCTGGATCCAAGCGATCCACATGTGCATCCTGTAATTACTTTTCTATCAAAGCCAATTCCCTCTCCACCTCAGGTGATAATTTTCTTGGATTATTTATGTCCTTCTCACATTGTGAGGTTTGAATTACTTAGTTCATGAGTTGGTAATCCGATTGTGGGCTATAGCCAGTTAATATCTCCCAGCAATTTTTGAAAATCATGATGAGTTCATAATTGATATGTCCTGATTTGTACTTTCTGTAGTTGAATTTTTTGTAAACCTATCTTCTATCCCAGGTAATTAATAAAATCTCCTCTTTGTATTTTTTCAGGAGCAATTTGTATTCCCCAACAAAGCAAACTTTTCTTTGTTTCTTCAAACATCTTTCTTAAGGTAACTGAGTCTGAATCAGCTAGTAAGGTATCATTTATGTAATAGTAAATTATAGATTGAGGGAACTGTTTACAAATTATTTCCAATGACCGTCATACAAAACATTGACACAAGGTGGGGCTGTTTAACATTCCTTGTGGAAGAACTTTACAGTGATACCTTTTAACAGGCTGCAAATTATAAGTAGGTATTTTAAAGGCAAATTTTTCTCCATCCTGTTCTTGTACAGGTGTAGTAAAAAAAAAAAGCAGTCTTTTAAATAAATCACTATGATAGACTGTGGTGGTATTATATTCCCTGCAATATTGTGCACCCTAATAAACTTATCTGGGGTCAGAGAACATAACAGCCACAATATTAAACATAGAGGATAGGCAGTGGTAGCACAAGCCTTTAATCCTAGAATTCCAGAGGCAGAAATCCATCTGTTCAAGGTTACAGCCAAGCATGGTGACTCACACCTTTAATCCCAGAAAGCGAGCCTTTAATCCCAGGGAGTGATGGTAGAAAGCAGAAAGGTATATAAGGTGTGAGAACCAGAAACTAGAAGCATTTGGCTGGTTAAGCCTTTGGCTGGTTAAACTTTTAGGTTTTGAACAGCACAGTTCAGCTGAGATCCTTTCGGATATGAGGACACAGAGGACACTGAGGAAACAAGATCAGCTGAGAAGTTGGCCAGGTGAGGTTAGCTGTGGCTTGTTCTGTCTCTCTGACCTTCCAGTGTTCACCCCAATACCTGGCTCAGGTTTGATTTTATTAATAAGACTCTCTAAGATTCATGCTGCAATAGACGATCCTTTAGGTAACAAAAAGGCAAGGAATTCCAGGTTGTGAAGAGCCCATTTGTCGAATCACCTTATTTATGGCTCTTAAATCTGTTAATATTCTCTATTTTCCAAATTTCTCTTTAATTACAAATATAGGAGAATTCCAAAGACTGAACATTCTTCAATATGTTGAGCATTTAGCTGCTCCTGGACCAGCTGTTCTAGGGCCTGCAATTTTTCCGATGCCAAAGGCCACTGTTCCACCCAGACAGGTTTGTAAGCCATTTTAAAGGTAGGGTTGTTGATACCTTTGAAAGCTCATCAGCTGTTATGCCTTGCTCATGCACAATCTGAACAGTCTGTGACCATTCTTGATAATACCTTTTACAATTTCTCTGAGCAGCATTCTTTATTTTAGGGTCTTGAAGAATAATCCTGAATTGCCCATGAATTTAACATCCGTTTCATAAAGTGTGAATGCATACCATATAAAACAACTGCTTCCTTAAATCTCTTCAAATCTAACATTCAGGATCCCAGTTAATTTCTGCATAGCCTCGGGGTCTATAATAGCCTATAATCTTGTGGTCATTCCTGTATGGTAACTGTATGATAAATTAAGTTTGGTAACCTTACGCCAATCCTCTTTAGCTTCATAATGTAACGGTGTGGAAGGTTCTGTTCTAAAGTCCTCTGTGTCTGAGTACTTTTCTTATCTTTTTGGTAGGTCTTTTTAAGCCTTGTATCTCATCAGCAGAAACTCTTCCTAGAGCTTGAGTCTTATCAATAGTAAATTCTTCTAAGGCTTGTATCTTATCACTCAAATTATCATATTTGGCACAGTTATCAAATCACTTTTTAAGGATAAAATATGAATTACCAAACTGATAATAATTATGATCGACATTATGTTAATTCCAGCTAAGTTGTTTATGCCATAATTTATTTTTTCCATTTGCAAACCATCCATAGTAGCAGTAAACAGGGTCCTAACTCCCTGAAGTGTGATATTCCCAATTCTTAACGTGGGAAATACTCCCCCCACCTTTTAATAACCTGATTCCCTGTTTAAAAATACCCAAGTGTCTTACTACATCTGATGATGCTGACAGCGAAGGTCGAGATGTGCAGGGATCAGGGGAGTAGGAGGAGGGTAGCCAACTCTACTGGCAGCACTGCAGTGGGTGGCAGTGGAGTGCCCAGGCATCCAGATTAGCAAGGTTGCAGGCATTGGTTTCAGCGGGTTGCTTCTGTGCTGCACGGGCCAGGCTGTGGGCACCTGCAGCTGCTTGCATGTAGAGTATGTAGAGGGATGCCCTGAGCTGTGAGAATTGCATACTTGGGCTGGAGATCAACGTGGCTGCTCACGTGCCACGAGCTATCTGAAGAGCTAACATAAGGAGACCAGTTGGAGAAATTCATGTGGCTGAGATGCAGTGTGGGATAGCAATGCCTATCTGCCATCATTGGCAGGGGTGGCTGACTGGGCGTGTACTCCACTGGCTACCACTGCACTGCAAGACTGGGCACACCTGGGCCCCTTGGCAGTTTGTGGCAGTGGGAGCATCAGTAAGAACCTGGGCCACAAGAAGGTCTCGAATTGGTTGAGCTGGCCTGGTTGGCATTCTGGGGAGAAGGCTCACATGGCAGGAAGTGAGGGTGCTGGCTGGTGGTGGGGTGACTAACCCCAGAGGCATTTTGGGGCCAGAGGTGGGAAAAATTGCAAGGGATAAACCTCAGACAGAGAAAAACAGGTGTGGAGGGCCTGTGGGAAGGGAGAGAACGCTGGCCGCTGCAGCAGCAGTGGCGGTGGTGTGATGGGTTTACCACCTTGGCATGGTTTAATAGTGCCACCTGTTGGGCGCCAGATGCAGCCGTCAGATGTAACAATTACCTGACTTGTTCCAGTATAATAAAATCTTGAGAATCAGAAATTGAGATAATGACCTGAAAATCCAAGGAAAGCAGAGTGATTGGCTGATCCTCTCTCTACATTTTTCCCAAACCACCAGAAATTCCCCAGAACTCCTCTCTTCCTGTCCTCTCTAGCCACCCTCCTAAGTCCTCCAAGAACTTTACGGCTAATCCCCGTCAGCCAATTGCTGACTCTGTCCTTTGATTCAAGGAAACTTTATTGGCACAGTGGATTACTGTATGGACAATTCTCCTACAATTGTTAGAGAGGCAGCGGAGGATAACGCATTTAGCATGCGGCAGATCGTGGTGGAAACAAGCAGAAGGGCTTTGACTTTTACTCTGAAGTAAAATGAGAGGGCAGAAAAGTGAGACTGACTAACTTAGGTTGGCTTCAGCGTTGAGAATGGACTAAGGTCGGGCAAGAGTAACACACAAGTTAACATGGTGGTGGCTGAGAGGTTGAGCTGGTGACACCGATTCTGCACTGTTCAGCATAAATGTGAGGTACCAGAAGACTGAGGGCAGAGGGACACAGCTGACGAGACGTTCGCAGTAATACAAATGTGGTGTGGACATCACTTCCTTTCATTGAAATAGTCTCTTTTTTTCCTCACATAATATATCTTGATTATGATTTCCCTCCCCTCTACTCCTCCTAGCTCGTCCCCTTCTCCCATCCATCTAGATCGACCCTCTTTTCTGTCTCTCATTAGAAAACAAACAGATTTCTATGGGATAATAATAAAATAAGATATAATAAAAAACAAAAATAACACATTGTAATTGGACAAAACAAAGAGAAGGAAAAGAGCCCAAGAAACAGAAACTCACTTGTTTGTACACTCAGGAATCCCATAAAAATGTTAAACCAGAAGCCATAATATATGCACAATGGACCTGTAGGGTAAAAACAGAGAAGAAAAAAGTATATTGTAGCACGAATCTTAAAAGTTCTTATTAATAAAAACAAACCTGGAGCCAGGTATTGGGGTTAACTGGAAGATCAGAGAGACAGAACAAGCCACAGCCACCTCGCCTTGCCAGTTCCTCAGCTGATCCTGTTTCCTCAGACTGGAAGCCTCTGAGTCCTCATCCAGAATGAATCTCAGCTGAACTGCTGCTCAAAAGCCTAAAAGCTTAACCAGTACTAGTTCCTGGTCCTCAGGCCTTATATACCTTTCTGCTTCCTGCCATCACTTCCTGGGATTAAAGGCATGAGTCACCATGCCTGGCTGTTTCCAGTGTGGTTTTGAACTCACAGAGATCCAGATGGATCTCTGCCTCCCAAGTGATAGGATTAAAGGCATGTGTGCCACCATTTTCTTGCCTCTATATCTAATGGCTATTCTGTTCTCTGACCCTAGATAAGTTTATTAGGGTGCATAATATTTTGGGGAACACAATATCACCACAGTATATAAATAAATTAAATTAAAAATATATTTTTTAAAAAGGAGGAGGAGCCCTGACATGGCATTATAAGACAAGGAACCTCCAAAGATGCTATGACTCTAGTTAAGTTCCTGCTGGCATCTGTGCCTGGGAAAATTCACCATCTATGCTGTTTCACTCAGGATGTGTGATTACCACACTAAATAGACTCTAAAGATGCCCAATGGACATTCATTTCCCGTGCTCCTGGTCTACACTTCATAGTTTCCCCCATCTAATCAAACCCTTGCCCACCAATCCTCTTGGCTGATGATTTTGCTTCCTGTGTCAAGAAGAAAACAAGCAAGCAGAAGCATCTTCCCACAGGCTCCCAGCACCCAGTTTCTGAGCTCCTCACACACTACTCTCATAGTCTTTCTTCACACCTTGCTCCCCACAAAGGCTAATCCCCCTTTTGTGTTGGACTGCATCTCCTGTCACTCACTAAAGGATAACAATGCTTCCATTTCCTTGGCTCTGCCCATTTCCTCCCTCCCTGCAGCCTTGTTCCCAGCTCCAGGAGGCCATAGCCCCCACCTGCTGTGTTTCTGTTTCACTGGTACCCTAACAGTCTTCTTTGCCACCTCCCTATCATCTTGCTGACTTCCTAAGAGGGCACATATGAGGATTGAGTCCCTGGACTTCCACACTTCTCCTGCTGTCATCCCCTTAGCAATTGCCTTTGTATTCACAGATTTAAATATCAAATCACAGCAGAGCAAGAAAGACTTGATCTAGTTTTTAATTTTGTCCTCCCCAGTCTAACTGCCTTCATGTTTCATTCATGGAGAGAGCTGTCTTGGGGCAGGAAAAAGCATGCAAAGAGCAATTCCTAGAACATATGAAATCTAATGACACTTGTTGTTCAGTAGAGGAGAGCTGAAGGTTAGGGACTCAAAGTCAGAGACTGGCCATCCCCATTAGCTGACACCATGACCTTGTACAATTATCTTGTCTGTCCTTGGCTTTCTTCCTCTATGAAAAGAAGTGTTTATGGATTGTTAACTATTAACATGTCCTAGATATCAAGGCAACATTTTGCATGAATCATCTTCAATTTATACGAGTTCTGGGGTTGTTTTATTACTGTCCTGGTTTTTAGATAAAGAAATCGAGGCAGCCAGGCGTTGGTGGCGCACGCCTTTAATCCCAGCACTCGGGAGGCAGAGGCAGGTGGATCTCTGTGAGTTCAAGGCCAGCCTGGGCTACCAAGTGAGCTCTAGGAAAGGCGCAAAGCTACACAGAGAAACCCTGTCTCAAAAAAACCAAAAAAAAAAAAAAGAAATCGAGGCTTAGGAATGTTCAGAACTTGAACAACTCTCAAGCAGTAGAGCCAGGGTTCAGCCCTAGACAGTGCTTATGCTGAATGTGTGTCTTCTTCTGCCTTGCTGTGTTGGCCCACGGTGACGCACTGTCAGAGTGGGCTACCCAACTGACCTCTTCTAACACTGGCATTCTTTAATTCTGTTTCCAACTAACGAACTAGTGCTTATAGATACAATACTGAACTAAGGTGGTAGGAGCAGAGAAAACCAGGAACTACATAGATAGTGGTCTATAAGGACCCCACCTAATAAAGAGTATGTCAGTGAACACTGAGATAGAAAGAGGTACCTACAGACCAACATATGTGGTGGTATTGTATTGCCCAAAATATTGTGTACGCTAATAAACTTATCTGGGGTCAGAGAACAGGACAGCCACAATATTAAAGGTTAGGCAGTGGTAGCACACGACTTTAATCCTAGCATTCCAGAGACAGAAATCCATGTGTTCAAGGATATACCCAAGCATGGTGACCCACGCCTTTAATCCCAGAAAGCAAGCCTTTAATCCCAGGGAGTGGTGGTAGAAAGCAGAAAGGTATGTAAGGCGTGAGGACCAGAAACTAGAGGCATTTGTCCTGGAGAGGCATTTGGCCTGGTTAAGCATGTGGCTGGTTAAGCATTCAGGCTTCTAGCAGCAGTTCAGCTGAGAGTCATTTGGATGTGAGGACATAGAGGCTTCCAGTCTGAGGAAGCAAGACCAGCTGAGGATCTGGCAAGGTGAGATAAGCTGTGGCTCGTTCTGTCTCTCTGACCTTCCAGTGTTCACCCCACTACCTGGCTCTGGGTTTGATTTTATTAATAAGAACTTTTAAGATTCCTGCTACAAACATACTTTCATAAAACCACATTAATAATTCATTTGTTCATCCAGGCAAACATTTTTGGGACATTGATGTTGAGTCAGAAACTGAAAGGGGAAATTTGATATTTTCCCTTTTGCTGCTACACACTCATCTCAGAAGGGAAGAAACTGAAATTTTAATGGGTAAGTTATAGCCATGGCTATAAGACCAAGAAAAAGAAGAGCTGAGGGCCGAACCCAGGATGCCTTAAAACCTGTACACTTGTCATGTGCTCACCAGATTTATGCACAGTAAGAAAATTATGTGTTTCCTTGGGTGATCTCCTGGTGAGTGAACAGAACTGTAGAGTACCAACACCAGATATATTCATAAATACAGCACACTTTTAAAATATCACCAGGGTGTAGCTAAAATTATGACTGATGATGAACACTTTTGAGGTTTTACAACTTCATAATTAGTTATTAAAGGCAAAAATGATTGAATCTGTAAAGTTATATTAAGGATTTGAGGTACAAGGTAATACACAATAAAAAGGTAATGTTTTCCAAAGCAGAATTAGATACTTTCAGGTGTTTATGTTTTTATTTATGTATTTGATGTTTTTATTTATGTAT
The DNA here is from genome assembly GCA_902168425.1 of Peromyscus attwateri. NCBI lineage: Eukaryota > Metazoa > Chordata > Mammalia > Rodentia > Cricetidae > Peromyscus > Peromyscus attwateri. The sequence goes on along the minus strand of CABHPP010080183.1, from coordinate 408 downwards.
TTGTATTTCTTAGTGTAAGCATACATTTATTATAAATAGCCTGTGATAAAAGATGTCCCAAGTTCAGAAAACGAACACATCTAATCTGATGAATGACAGTGTAACAGACTGATTACCACCATGGCCTCTACTGTCACACAAGTGACAGCTCATGCTGGTCAGGATGTGGAGAAAGGGGAACACTTTGTGCTCAAAGTGCAGGTGGGAATGCAAACTTGTACAGCCACTTTGGAAATCAGCATGGTGTGGTTTCTCAGAAAATTGGGAATCAATCTACCTCAAGACCCAGCTATATCACTCTTAGACATATATCCAAAGAATGCTTCATCCTATCACAAGGTCACTGTCTTAACTATATTCATGGTGGCTGTTATGATATATGCATGCAGTGGACCCTGGCTGGCCAGA
>CABHPP010080180.1:0-11515 GCA_902168425.1 Peromyscus attwateri | reverse complement strand
CATGGGATGTCCTTCCATTTCCTGATATCCTCTTCAATTTCTTTCTTTAGAGATTTAACGTTCTTATCAAAAAGGTCCTTCACTTGTTTAGTTAGCGTTATCCCAAGGTATTTTATATTATTTGTGGCTATTGTAAAGGGTGATGTTTCTCTGACTTCTTTCTCAGCCCTTTTATCATTTGTGTATAGGAGGGCTACTGATTTTTTTGAGTTGATCTTGTATCCTGATACTTTACTGAAGGAGTTTATCAGCTGTAGGAGTTCCCTGGTTGAATTTTTGGGGTCACTTATGTATACTATCATATCATCTGCAAATAGTGAAAGTTTGACTTCTTCCTTTCCAATTTGTATCCCTTTGATCTCCTTTTGTTGTCTTATTGCTCTAGCTAGAACTTCTAGTACTATATTGAATAAATATGGGGAGAGTGGACAGCCTTGTCTTTGTCCTGAATTTAGTGGTATTGCTTTGAGTTTCTCTCCGTTTAATTTGATGTTTGCTGTTGGCTTGCTATAAATTGCCTTTATTATGTTTAGGAATGTTCCTTGTATTCCTGATCTTTCTAAGACCTTTATCATGAAGGGGTGTTGGATTTTGTCAAAGGCTTTTTCAGCATCTAATGAGATGATCATATAGTTTTTTTCTTTCAGTTTGTTTATATGGTGTATTACATTGACAGATTTTCGTATGTTGAACCATCCTTGCATCCCTGGGATGAATCCTACTTGGTCGTGATGGATAATTTTTTTGATGTATTCTTGCCAATATTTTGTTGAGTATTTTTGCATCAATGTTCATGAGGGAGATTGGTCTGTAGTTCTCTTTCTTTGTTGCATCTTTGTGTGGCTTGGGTATCAAGGTAATTGTAGCCTCATAAAAAGAGTTTGGTAGTGTTCCTTTTGTTTCTATTGTGTGGAACAATTTGAAGAGTATTGGTGTTAGTTCTTCTTTGAAAGTCTGGTAGAATTCTGCACTGAAACTATCTGGTCCTGGGCTTTTTTTGGTTGGGAGACTTTTGATATCTGTTTCTATTTCTTTAGGGGTTATTGGTCTATTTAAATGGTTTATCTGGTCTTGATTTAACTTTGGTATGTGGTATTTATCCAGAAAATTGTCCATTTCTTCCTGGTTTTCCATTTTTGTGGAGTACAGGTTTTTGAAGTATGATCTGATGATTCTCTGGATTTCCTCGTTGTCTGTTGTTATGTCTCCCTTTTCATTTCTGATTTTGTTAATTTGGGTGCTCTCTCTTTGCCTTTTGGTTAGTTTGGCTAGGGGTTTGTCTATCTTGTTGATTTTTTCAAAGAACCAACTCTTTGTTTCATTGATTTTTTGTATTGTTCTCTTGTTTTCTATTTCATTGATTTCAGCCCTCAATTTGATTATTTCCTGGTGTCTATTTCTCCTGGGTGAGTTTGTTTCTTTTTGTTCTAGAGCTTTCAGTTGTGCTGTTAATTCATTGATATGGAATTGCTCCATCTTCTTTATGTGTGCATTTAGTGCTATGAATTTTCCTCTTAGCACTGCTTTCATAGTGTCCCATAAGTTTGGGTATGTTGTACTTTCATTTTCATTGAATTCTAGGAAATCTTTAATTTCTTTCTTTATTTCTTCCTTGACCCATTGATGTTTCAGTTGAGCATTATTCAGTTTCCATGAATTTGTAGGCTTTCTATAATTTTTGTTGTTGTTGAAGTCTAACTTTAAGGCATGGTGGTTCGATAAGATACAGGAGGTTATTCTAATTTTTTTGTATCTGTTGAGATTTGTTTTGTGGCCAAGCATGTGGTCAATTTTTGAGGAGGTTCCATGGGGTGCTGAGAAGAAGGTATATTCTTTTGTGTTAGGATGAAATGTTCTGTAGATATCTATTAAGTCCATTTGAGTCATAACATCTGTTAGGTCCTTTATTTCTTTGTTAAGTTTCAGTCTGGTAGATCTGTCTTTTGGTGAGAGTGGTGTGTTGAAATCTCCCACTACTAATGTGTGGGGTTTGATGTGCGTTTTAAGCTTTAGTAGTGTTTCTTTTATGAATGTGGGTGCTTTTATATTTGGGGCATAAATGTTTAAAATCGAGACTTCATCTTGGTGTATTTTTCCTGTGATAAATATGTAATGTCCATCCTGATCTCTTTTGATTGATTTTAGTTTGAAGTCTATTTTATTAGATATTAGGATAGCTACACCAGCTTGTTTCTTAGGTCCATTTGCTTGGAAAGCCTTTTCCCAGCCCTTTACTCTGAGGTAGTATCTGTCTTTGACGTTAAGGTGTGTTTCTTGTATGCAGCAGATGGATGGGTCCTGTTTTCTTATCCATTCTGTTAGCCTGTGTCTTTTTATAGGTGAGTTGAGTCCATTGATATTGATGGATATTAATGACCAGTGATTGTTAATTCCTGTTATTTTTTGTGGTTGTGTTGTGTTGTCCTTCTTTGATGTATGTTGGTGGGGGATTATCTATTGCCTGAGTTTTCATGGATGTGTTTAGCTTCTTTGGGTTGGATTTTCTCTTCTAGTGCTTTCTGTAGGGCTGGGTTTGTGGACAGGTATTGATTAAATCTGGTTTTATCATGGAATATTTTGTTTACTCCGCCTATGGTGATTGAGAGTTTTGCTGGGTATAATAGTCTGGGTTGGCATCCATGATCTCTTAGTGTCTGCATAACATTTGTCCAGGACCTTCTAGCTTTCATAGTCTCTATTGAGAAGTCTGGTGTTATTCTGATGGGTTTGCCTTTATATGTTACTTGTTCTTTTTCCTTTTCGGCTCTTAATATTTTTTTTTTGTTCTGTGTGTTTAGTGTTTTGATTATTATGTGGCGAGGGGACTTTTTTTGTTTTTTTTTTTTGTTTTTTTGTTTTTTTTTTTTTGGATCCAGCCTATTTGGTGTTCTGTAAGCTTCTTGTATCTTCATAGGTATTTCTTTCTTTAGGTTAGGAAAGTTTTCTTCTATGATTTTGTTGAGTATATTTTCTGTGCCTTTGAGTTGTTCTTCTATCCCTATTATTCTTAGGTTTGGTCTTTTTATGGTGTCCCATATTTCTTGGACATTTTGTGTTACGACTTTTTTGTCTTTAGTGTTTTCTTTGACTGACGAATCTATTTTCTCTATTGTGTCTTCAGTGTCAGAGATTCTCTGTTCCATCTCTTGCATTCAGTTGGTTATGCTTGTTTCTGGAGTTCCTGTTCGTTTAGTCAGGATTTCTATTTCCAGCATTCCCTCAGCGTGTGTTTTCTTTATTGTCTCAAATTCATTTTTCAGATCTTGGAATGTTTCTTTCATCTGTTTAATTGCTTTTTCTTGGCTTTCTTTGATTTCTTCCCATTTTTTTGTTCGTTTTTTCTTCAATTTCTTTAAGGGAATTTTTTATTTCCTCTTTAACGGAGTTTTTCATTTCCTCTTTAAGGGAATTTTTTTATTTCCTCTTTGAGGGAATTTTTTATTTCTTCTTTAAAGGCCTCTATCATCTTCTTAAAGTCATTTTTAAGAGTGATTTCTTGTGTTTCTTCTGTCTTGGTATGTTCAGGTTTTGCAGGTGTAGAATCACTAGGTTCTGTTGTTGCCATATAGGTCTTTATGTTGTTGCCTGTATTTTTGCACTGGCGTCTACTCATCTCTTCCTCTGCTCGGTGCAAGCGGTGTCTGTGTCTGAGAGTGCCTCTGTTGTTCTGATTTTGGTCTTGGTTCACTAGGAGTTCTTGGTTAAATTGGTACTGTTGGGCTGTTTCTTTGAGAGCAGCTGATCTCAGTCAGTGAAGTATATACTTATGATTTTGGTGATCTGGTTCGATGGCTGTGCGGCGCCTTCTTCTGTGTTCTCAGGTCACGTTTTGCTCATTCGTCAACTCCTCAGCTGATCTTGTTTCCTCAGACTTCAAACTGTAGGGATCTGATTCCTCTCCTGTATGGATTTCAGCTGAGCAGGGTAGTCTCACCAACACCTCCAAGTTTTTGGGTTTCCCAGGGTCAGCAGCTGGGCCCTGTGTTGGCCTCAGATAGAGTGTTCAGATTTGTTCTGGTTCTGTCCCATGGAGATAGCTTCTTCCAGGGGGTGGGGTGGGGGGGTGTTGGGATTAAAGGCATCTCTGCTCCAAGCTCTTGATTAAGAGCTTGTTTTCAGTAACTCTTCAGTGGGTAATAGCTCAGTTTCTGGTCTTTATTGCAACTGTGTTTCGTCCGCCCGCCTGCCTGTCTCCACCAGGCCCACCTGCCTCTGCGGGCCGCCGTGGGGCCTAACTGTCTGTGGACCCCTAACTGTCTTTTTTCTTGCCAGTTTTTTTTTTGTTGTTGTTGTTGGTTTTTTTTTGGGGGGGGGGAGAGAGAGAGAGAGAGAGAGAGAGAGAGAGAGAGAGAGAGAACAGTCTAACTTATCTGGGCAGGATTTCTCAGAAAGGAACGTGGGGTTGAGTTTTGTATTAAGAAACAGGAGAGCCTTCCCTTGGGTCCCAGTGTGCTGTGGGAGATTTTGGGCTAGTTGAAAGATGGCGAGGAGCTTAGAAGAACACTGTGGCAGCATATGATGTTACAAAAATTGCTCACTCCACTGCAGCCAGGAAGTAGAGTGGAGCTGACGTCCCTTCTAGGGTGGTTCCCCATGACATCGTTTCCTACCGATGGATTCTCTCCACTAACATCTCCAGAAAATGGAGACCAAGTCTTTAACACCCAGTCTTTGGAGGACATTTTAGGTCCAAAGCATAACACTAACTCTGCAAGATTCTCCATTTAGACAGTCCATGTGTTCCATCTGTTTACATGGCCTCTTTATACCAGGACCTGGTCCTTTTGTTGAAGGCTGGTATTGCAAGGACTTTAAGTTTGTTGTGAACAAGGTTGTTTTCACAGTTAGTCTTTGGTCCTTAGTGTGTGTTGTTTGAGACATTAAGATATTGTTTAGGACATCCTTTTCTATTCTCTGAAGATTATCATTGGAATTAAGATGATGATTTTAGTGACTCTGTAACTTGAAGTAATATAGCTGTTAAACAATTTTTTCTTTAATGTTTGTTTATTGTTTCGTGGTTTTTGTGAGACAGATTTCACTGCTTCCCAGGCTGGCCTTAAATTTACCATGTAGCCCAAGCTGGCCTCACAGCATGTCTCTTACCTTAGTGTTCTGGGTCCTGGAATCTTCCCATTGTTTCAAGGGATTGTGTCATCCTTAGCTTATGTTTCTCAGCATTTTTGTACTTCAATGTACTTACCCTTTACTTCTTGGTTAGTGAATTTTTAAAATAGGCCAGGGTTATAGCCCAGGGGTAAACAACTTCCTTGCATGTCTAAGATCCTATATCCAATCCCCAGAATGGTAAAAGATAAATACAGATAAATAAACAACAAAGTTACTGGAACTTTTAAAAAGTGGTATTTCTTTCTTCCTTTCTTTTTTAAACAGAATCTTACTTTGCAACCCTGGCTGGCCTGGAACTTACTGTATACACCAGGCTAGCTTCAAACTCATAGAGATGCTCCTGCCTCTGATTCTGAAATGCTGAGAGTGAAGGCATGCACCTCCACTGCAGGCTAAGAAAACTTTTCAATGTTTTCAGGGGCCACTTTAAATGGGGTTGAGTTCTGAATTTCTCTGCAGTTTTGTTCTTTGTGCACAGAGAAGACGTGGCTTTCGGTGTTTTACAATTGTGTTTTGTAGCCTGAGTTACTTTGTCATTGTACACTACTACACACATTTTTTTGAGCCCTTAATTTTTACTTAAAGTAACATAATTTGCTCTCTAAATGTGAACACTTTTTGTGTTTCTTTCTTTCTTTCTTTCTTTCTTTTTTTTGTTTTTGTTTTGTTTTTGTTTTGTTTTTCGAGATAGGGTTTCTCTGTGTAGCTTTGAGCCTTTCCTGGATCTCACTCTGTAGACCAGGCTGGCCTCGAACTCACAGAGATCCGCCTGCCTCTGCCTCCCAAGTGCTGGGGTTAACCATGCCCTGCTTTGTGTTCTCCTTTCTACTTTAATTTTTTCTTATGTGTGTGTTTTGCCTGCATGCATGCCTGGTGTTTGAAGAGGCCAGAGGAGGGCACTGGATCCCCTGGAACTGGAGTTGTAGATGGACTCAAGTGCTCTTAAGCACTAAGCCATCTCCACAGCTCCCACTTTGTCTCATTAGGAGACCTCAGTGCTGATTGGAAAATAGTGGTGAAAGAGCACATCTTTGTCATGTTCAGGACATTAGAGGAAATGATTTCTTGCTTTCTCCATTCCTTATGCTGTAGGCTATGAATTTGTTGTATATAATCTGTGTGGAAATAGTCATATTAATACATTGAGGTTTTATGTGAAGATGGGGTATTATTATTATTATTATAGTTAGTTAGTTGGTTTTGTTTGTTTTCCAAAATAGGATATCTCTGTGTAGCCCTGACTGTCCCGGAATTCACTCTGTAGCCCAGACTGGCCTTGAACTCACAGAGATCCACCTGCCTCTGCCTCCTGATTGCTGGAATTAAAGGCGTGTGCCACCACTGCCCTTTATGCATTTATTGTGGCATTCATAATGTGATGAATGTGATGTGTGTGTTCAATGTGTGAATGTGATGATTTAAACTTGTGAATTTCCGTACAGTGCATGTGCTATTGTGCGGTAGCTACCAGAGAAGGCTGCTTGGACATGGACTTAAACCAACAGAAAGTCTTTATTTAGCTGGCCACAACTACACTGGGTGCTCAGGATCCCAGTGTAGCACCAAGTCTTTCTCAGGTGAGCTTTTAAGCACAAAAACCATGTTCTGGGTTGATATACTTCAGTTAACAAAACAGTTAGCCAGAAACAGAACTGCAGAAGCCAACAAGCAAGGGTAGTGCATTTAGAGACTTTCCCAGAACTACGGACTTGATGGAGTAGGCCTTTGTTTTAGTTTTGGCTGGTGCTGTGTGTGTGCTGCATTTTATGGCCTGAATGGTACTCCCATCATTGAGTCAGTCTGGGGGCCTGTTATCAGGATCCCTGGGATGAATCACACATGATCCTTTTTATTAATCTTTTTTTCTTTTGTTTTTGTTGTCGTTGGTTTTGGGGGTGTTTGTGACAGAGTTTCTCAGTGTAGCCCTGGCTGTCCTGGAACCTGCTCTGTAGACCAGGCTGGCCTCAAACACAGAAATCCACCTGCTTCTGCCTCCCAAGTACTGGGATTAAGGAACAAGGCACGACACTTGGCCATTAGTAATCTTTTTATGTGTTGTTTTTCTAGTTTTGTTGAGAATTTTTGCACCTGGGTTCATTAGGAATACCACATCTGTAATTTGGTTGCTGTGTTCCTGGCTAGTTTGGAAAACATTGTGATGCCCATGTGCTAACACCTGAGAGCTTGGCTGTTCCTCCAGTGGTTCTTTGATGTGCAGCGCCACTGCACTGTCCTGTGGGAATATTTAGAATTCTGTTTGTCTTGGAGTTTTGACAGTCACTGTACTGTGACAGAGTCATTGTTGGTCAGATCTATGGCTTCCTTTGAGCTTCCTGGACCTGGATGTGCTCATCTATCCCATGATATAAAAGTTTTTCACTGAATTGATATTGTAATGTCTTTTCCTTTTTCTTCTAGAATATTCATAAGGCTTTTTTTTCCTTCTTTCTAATCAATGGGAGGGAGTTGGGAGCAGGTGGTGTATTACATGCCATGTGTATATACATGGAGGTTGGAGGCTAACTGTAGATTTAGGTCCTTGTCCTCCATCTTGAGATGGTGTTTCTTGTTGTTTGGGGGCTGCATATGTCAGTCTAGGTGGCCTGTGAGCTTGCTGGGGAGTCTCCTGTCTCCGTGTCCTATCTCTCCATGGGGGCACTGGGATTACAGATGCATGTTCCAAGTCTCCAGTTCTGTTCGTTTGTTATTGGGTTTTTTGGTTTGGTTTTGTTTTTTGCTTAGTGCTGTGTGTCTGAACTCAGATCCTCAGGCTTGCACTGCCCTTTAGCCCACTGAATCATCTCCCCAGCCTCAGACATTGGCTTTCTCAATCACTTTGGAATCTTTTTGAGTTTGACTCCCCGGCCTGTTCATCACTTGATGAACATAGTTCTTCTGTAAAGCTTTTGACTCATTCTCCCCTTCACACAAAATATATTTAATAAGCTTGTTATATAAAGTCAAACCAAATGCTTATCAATAATTCAAACTGACTTCTTGTTGTAGAATATTATTTTAATTCGTGCTGTGGAACATTTGTTTAATGATGCAAAGATGTGTTGCATTTGTTTAATTCCATGAAGTTGTGTTACTGTGCCTGTCTAAAACACCTGGTTGGTCTAATAAAGAGCTGAACATCCAATAGCCTGACGAGAGAAAGGATAGGTGGGGTCAGCAGGCAGAGAGAATAAATAGGAGGAGAAATCTAGGAGAAAAAGATGGAGAGAAGAAGGAAGATTCCAAGGGCCAGCCACCAGCTACATAGCAAGCCTCGGAGTAAGAAGTAAAGAAAGGTATATACTATAAGGATAAAAGCCCAGAGGCAAAAGCTTAATTTAAGTTAAGAAAAACTGGCTAGAAATAAGCCAAGCTAAGGCTAGGCATTATAAGTAAGAATAAGACTCCATGTATTTATTTGGGAGCTGGGTGGAGGGCCCCCAAAAGAATCCAAGAGTGAAAAACAACCAATAACAACTTCTAACAGGGAGTGCTTGTATTTAGGGAAACTAAAACATATTTACATATTCATAACACATGTAAGTACAACTGAAGAGCTATGAAACACACAGAATTCTAGAGATTTACAGCAGCAGTTCCATAAATTTATCTGTATTCAAGTGTTAGGTGCTAGTTGTGCACAGCAATTAAGCCAAAGGCAAGAGAAATGGGAGGAAATTACATAGTTTATTTTTTGTTTTGTTTTGTTTTTTTTTGTTTTTTATTATTAAGAGATTTTTCTATTCATTTTACATACCAACCACAGATTCCCCTGTCCTCCCCCTCCCACCCCCAGCCTTCCCCCCAACCCACCCCTCATTCCCACCCCCTCCAAGGCATGACCTCTGGGGAGTCAGCAGAGCCTGGCACATTCAGTTGAGGCAGATCTAAGCCCCTCCTCCCTGCATCAAGGCTGTGAAAAGTGTCTCACCATAGACACTAGGCTCCAAAAAGCTGGCTCATGCACCAGGGATGGATCCAGATCCCACTATCTGGGGGACCCTAAACAATTCAAGCTAAAAAGCGGTCTTGCCTATCCAGAGGGCCTAGTCCATTACCATGGGGACTCCTCAGCTATTGGTCCACAGTTCATGCATTTCTACTAGTTTGACTGGTCATCTCTGTTTTTCCATCATGATCTCGATGTCCCTTGCTCATAGAATCCCTCCTCTCTCTCATCAATTGAACTCCTGGAGCTCGGCCTGGTGCCCAGCCGTGGATCTCTGCACCTGCTTCCATCAGTCACTGGATGAGGGCTCTATGGTGACAGTTAGGGTATTCAGCCATATGATCGATCACTAGAGTAGGCCAGTTCAGACACCCTCTCTACTATTGCCAGTAGTCTAAAGTGGGGTCATTCTTGTGGATTCCTGGGAACTTTCCTAGCACCCTGTTTCTTCCTATTCCCATGATGTCTTCATTTATCATGGTATCTCTTTCCTTGCTCTCCCATTCTGTCCCTGTTTCAGCTCGAACCTCCCATTCCCCTGTGTTCTCATCCCCATCCCTTGCCCTCCAATACCCCCCTTCACCCTCAGTTTGCTCATGTAGATCTCATCTATTTCTTCTTTGCTGGGTGATCCATGTGTCCTTCCTAGGGTCCTCCCTGCTAGTTAGCCTCCCTGGAGCTGTGGGTTGCAGTCTGGTTATCCTTTGCTTTACATCTAGTATCCATTTATGAGTGAGTACACACCATGTTTGTCCTCTGAGTCTGGGTTACCTCACTCAGGATGATTTTTTCTAGTTCCATCCATTTGCCTGCAAACCTCATGCTGTCATTGTTTTTCTCTGCTGAGTAGTACTCCCTTGTGTATATGTACCACATTTTCTTAATCCATTCTTCAGTTGACGGGCATCTAGGTTGTTTCCAGGTTCTGGCTATTATGAATAATGCTGCTATGAACATAGTTGAGCATGTGTCCTTGTGGTATGATTTAGCATTCCTTGGGTATATGCCCAAGAGTGGTATAGCTGGGTCTTGAGAAGATTGATTCCCAATTTTCTGAGAAACTGCCATACTGATTTCCAAAGTGGCTGTACAAGTTTGCACTCCTACCAACAGTGGAGGAGTGTTCCCCTTGCTCCACATCCTTTCCAACATAAGCTGTCTTCAGTGTTTTTGATCTTAGCCATTCTGATAGGTATAAGATGGTATCTCAGAGTTGTTTTGATTTGCATTTCCCTGATGACTAAGGATGTTGAGCATTTCCTTAAATGTCTTTCAGCCATTTGAGATTCTTCTTTTGAGAATTCTCTGTTTAGTTCTATAGCCCATTTCTTAATTGGACTGTTGGGCATTTTGATGTCTAATTTCTTGAGTTCTTTATATATTCTGAATATCAGCTCTCTGTCAGATGTGGGGTTGGTGAAGACCTTTTCCCATTCTGTAGGCTGTTGCTTTGCCTTGTTGACCGTATCCTTTGCTCTACAAAAGCTTCTCAGTTTCAAGAGGTCCCATTGATTGATTGTTTCTCTCAGTGTCTGTGCTACTGGTGTTATATTTAGGAAGTGATCTCCTATGCCAATGTGTTCAAGACTACTTCCTACTTCTATCAGGTTCAGAGTAACTGGATTTATGTTGAGGTCTTTGGTCCACTTGGACTTAAGTTTTGTGCACGGTGATAGATATGGATCTATTTGCAGCCTTCTACACGTTGATATCCAGTTATGCCAGCACCATTTGTTGAAGATGCTTTCTTTTTTCCATTGTACAGTTTTGGCTTCTTTGTCAAAAATCAGGTGTTCATACGTGTGTGGATTAATATCGGGGTCTTCAGTTTGGTTCCATTCGTCCACATGTCGGTTTTTAAGCAAGCACCAAGCTGTTTTCATTACTATAACTCTATAGTAGAGCTTGAGGTCAGGGATCATGATGCCTCCAGAGGTTGCTTTATTATTTATCTTTTAGCTATCCTGTGTTTTTTGTTTTTTCATATGAAGTTGAGTATTGCTCTTTCCAGGTCTGTGAGGAATTGTGTTGGGATTTTGATAGGGATTGCATTGAATCTGTAGATTGCTTTTGGTAAGATTGCTATTTTTACTATGTTAATCCCACCTATCATTGAGCATGGGTGATCTTTCCATTTTTTGATATCTTCTTCAGTGTCTTTCTTCAGAGACTTAAAGTTCTTATCATACAGGTCTTTCACTTGCTTAGAGTTACCTAACTTCACAGCACTCCACGGTATTTTATATTATTTGTGGCTATTGTAAAGGGTGATGTTTCTCTGACTTCTTTCTCAGCCCATTTATCATTTGTATATAGGAGGGCTACTGATTTTTTTGAGTTAATCTTGGATGCTGCCACATTACTGAAGGTGTTTATCAGCTGTAGGAGTTCCCTGGTAGAGTTTTTGGGGTCACTTATGTATACTATCATATCATCTGC
>CABHPP010080177.1:0-30322 GCA_902168425.1 Peromyscus attwateri | reverse complement strand
GGATACAAGATTTTATGAGTTTTGAGTTGTTTTTAACTGACTTGAGAGTATTTAACCAAGAAAACTTAGGAAATACTCTACTGACCTGTTTATCATACTAAATATATGAAATGATCTGACTTGTGCAATGCTTGTAGTCCCTGAATACCAGGAATACTGTCTGACTGGGAAATTACTGGCTTTTAATAACCAATTTGTTATTTTTAAAATTACACAATTTACTATTCAGAGCAATTTAGGCTAACTTAATATTTTATTCTGCTAGAGCAAACAGCATTTTGCATGGATGTGTACCACTGAATAATTAAGTCTTAACAGCCAGGAACAGATAATGCATGGTGGTTAGATTATAAAAGTGTTCTTATTTATGAATATTTTCCTCCATATATAATGATTAAGAAAGAAGAGTCGCCACTTGGACAAAATATCTTTATGCTTTGGATACCCAGGCTTGCCACAGTATTGATTTCTAATTGAAAATGTAGTTTAGTATTTATTGGAGTTTCCAACTGTCAGAGCTTACTGATGACATTATTACTTGGACTTTATTTATATAGCTGGAAAATTCAAACACTTTAAGCAATATTAAATTATCTAGAATGTCCATTTGTCTCCCTTGGACTTAGATGCTATTGACTTGTGGTTTTTGTTTTTTGTTTTTTTTTTGGTTTTCCTAGGAGTTTTTCAGTGAAAGGTCAATAAAGGGTTGAGTTAATCATTGTCTTGAGTTCATGACATACAAAGCACCTATCTTTTCTTTTTGTTTATTTATTTCCTTTGAGTCAAAAGTCCCATTTCACACCTGACCTCCATTCCTATTTCCCACAAGCCTGAAACAATCTTTTTAAATTGTATTTGATAATGATCTTTTAGTTCCAGGATCTACTTAGAAATACGTATTGCTCATGGTGTGAATTCATATCAATTATATTGTTATATAAGTCAACCTTTTCTTTCTTCTTTCCTCCTTCCTTTTTTTTTTTTTTTTAAGATTTAGTTGACACCATGTTATTTAAGATTTCTTATATTAAGCCATGAGTATCAGCTCATTGCTTCTGATTCCTACAGAGTTAGGTTTGAATAGTATTTGTAAGTGTGTGTTCTAACACCCTGTCACAGTGACCTATATATGGAAGAATCTGAGTACAGTTCCCTCGTGAACCCTTGCCTTGGCATACAGACCCAGGAGCAGAATTGACTGGTAGTGGGGGTTCCGCTGAGTAGTAACTTAGTAATTAGTAATAACTACTAGTAATTAGTAGTAACTACTGGTAACTAGTAATAACTACTGGTAATTAGTAATAACTAACTAACTGACAGGATAACAGGAGACTTCTACCAGCCTATATAAAGCTTGGTCAGCTTAGCTGCCAAGTTTCATGGGGACAGCAGCATGTGACATTAGTAATCTCTGAAAAGTCATTCCATCGAAGAAAAGACTCTCTCTCATAACTGTTTTCCTTTTTCATTTTTTTCAATAGATTCTGCCGTCTCACATTTTCCTTCCTTTCCTCTGTTTTCTGTGTTTGGAGCCCTTCTTCGGGAGGCATATAAGTGGAAACAGCTGTTAAAATGTTTCCTTTTGGTTTGATTGCACAATGTTTTCTATTTCAGACTTCCACATTACTTCCTTTGCATCCTTTAGAAAAACAAACAAGCCGAAATGAGGAAGAGACACTTAGGAGTGGGCCAGCAAACGTGGGCTCTTCTCTGCAAGAACTGGCTGAAGAAGTGCAGGATGAGAAGAGAGACGCTGATGGTATGGGTCAGGGTCTATGTGTTCTCCTATGTAGAAAGGAAAAGGTATTTTCACAGTGATAGCTACACAATTATCAATCCATGATTTTTTATATATCCTAGATATAGTTAATAGGCTAGAGATTTCCAAGTCCTGGACTTTGCTACTGTATTTTTTTCAAATGAAAAATTTAAATGTGTAGCATTAAATATCTTACTAGAAACATTTTTAAAAGAACTCACATTCAGAAATTCCCTATAACATGAAGCTGTACAGAGATAGTGATTAACATCTGGTTTAATTTGGGTCTCATGAAGGCATAGACACCGAAGTTCAGGGCACATTCAAAGTAATTAATTCATAATTACTTCAGAGTGTAACCTAAGGTTAAAAAAAATGAAAAAAGCCTTTCACAAAGAACTACCATTGACGTTCTCCTTTCTCTACATTTCCGTGCCCCAAACAATTCTCAGAACTCTCTGTGACATCAACAGAACAAGAATAATTCACTTACTGAGGTTTATACCAGTGTGTATTCTCAAACACAGAAGGAAGCAAACTTAATGTTTAGACACTAACATGGATAAATGTCTCACGAAAAAGTGATTTTAAGGAAAGGACTTCAGGTTAAATATATACAGTCCTGTAGGGCAGGAGTGTGAAACACAGTGGATACTTTAAAAATGTTTATTGCATATTACCATGAATATATGAAAGAGTGATGATATATACAAAATGAAAGATTGTGATCATTTCTAAATAATAATAAATATAGATTACAATGATGTAGATGATGTGCTTTGCAGAGTGTGCACATAGTTGTGTGCAATAATATAATGCTGATTTTTCTTCATATTTAAAAAGATTCAATCCATGTGATTTCATCAAAAAAGTGACATGCAAGCGATATATAATTAGCTCTGTTTAACCATTCTATAATGCATACCTATATTGAAATACATTGTACACATAAATGAATATAATTTTTGTCTTTTAAAACTCAAACACATACATAATTTAAAATGTCATAAAAATTTAATGGTTTTTAAAAAGAAAATGGTATTTTGCTGGGAGAAAAAAGTACCCACCACAAAGAAATTATAAAACTGTGAAAAGATACTCATGTAGTTATGTTCTTCTCAACAATTATATTGTAGCTACAAGGTCAATCTGAAAGCAATAATGTGCTTTTAATTAAACAGAAAAAAATGATATTGGGGCCTTTATTTTTATTGCACTAATACTCTTTTTGTTTTAACAATGATTAGATATGTTTCCTATAGAATTCATGATAAACACAAGTTAAAGTCACTCATTAAAAGAATTAGCAAATTAATGTCCAATTCTGTGAATAGTGTGGGTATTCATCCAAGAAATATTTGATGAATGTTTTAGATTGTAAATGAATAAAATATGGAAGAGCCTTAAGCATAAATCAATGGTCATAAAAACATTAATAAAGAAGCTGAGAACCTACTTTAAGTAATTGTTATACTTTCAAACATTTACTCTTTTAAACTCTGTGCATACATATATGTACATACATATACACAGCTAAAATTGTGTATTATGAATGTGGTAGACCATGAGAGAAGAATAAATAAGTAAGTCAATAAATAAATGAATTTTACAGTTGACAGTTGCATGCATTTATATAATGGCTTTTAGTTACTTTTAATCATCATTATCCTCTTTCACTAGAATCCTTCATCTCACATGTGCCCATTCTGCTTTTATGCTTCTCTCTGTGTGTGTGAGCCACTGAGTTTAATTAGAGTTCTCTCTTTGAATTCAAACTAAGATGATAAAATGAATTCTTGGCACTGGCTTCAGACATGTTCTGTTGTATTTACAGTTCTAAAATGCAGTGACCATCATAAAGAACTTTAAAATTCTTTTGATGGGCAGTATTTTGCTGCTTCTTCCATGTGTAGGCAGCTGAAGAACAAAATGAGGCCTTCCTTCTGTTGACGGAAGTACTTACCTATTCCATGCCACCTGCCTTCTCAAGTTCAAGCTAGTGGTCCATTCTTGTGGACAGGTGGTTTCTGAAGAGTCTGAAGAGACTTTCATTAGAGTTGACCAGCATCCAGCCTTGCATTGTTGAATAAGAAAACATTTTCAGTTATCGTTGGAACTGCTGTTACACTCTGTCTTGGTGAACAATGCACGTGTCACAAAATATGCAGACGAAAGAATAAAAGTAGGAGCTGAAGGGCTGGCTCAGTCGTTAAGAGCACTGGGTGCTCCTGCAGAGGACCTAGGTTTGATTCCCAGTACCATACAGTTGCTCACAGCCATCTGTTAACTCCAGTTCCAGGGGATCTGACTCCCTCTTCTGTGCACCGCACATAAATGGAATGGATCTATAGAGAACAGAAGTAAAGTCAATTACATTAAAATGGGAGAGAACAAATAGAATGCAGAGAACACATGGCAGTATGACGGGTTGACATTGTTTCAATTGTCTGTGGTAGAAAACCTGGTGTTCCTTTTTCTCTCGTTATTATTAGGAATGGTTTTTCTCATTTCTTCTAATATTGCTTGCATACCGATTATCCTCCAATTTACATCAAGTTCATGATGCTCCTCAAATTCCTGAAATGGATCTGGGACGTGTTGATAGTTTTAATGATTCTAATTATATGATTGCATTTGCCCCTGAGTCTGAAACTATCTATAAGATAATGTACAAAGTGGCATCATCTCCATTCATGAAAGGTATGTTTTGTGGCAGTTCATGGAATAATTTCCTTATTTTCAACATACACCAATTTATTTTTAGGATTTTCTTGAAAAACAAATGTGTTAAATGTTGGCATTTCTAGAGTTGATTAGCAACATTGATGGGTATTATTTTTGTGATATCAAGAAGGATATCTTACTCCAGTAACATATTTGAGCAATTGTACTTCAAAGAGGGTTAATGTTCTTTATAAAGCATATCAATATGAGATGAGTCCTGGATTATTTAGATGTATGATTTTGCAAGATTCTGGGGATATTCATTGGCGGTGGCAGCCTGACTTTTTAGTACTTCCAAATATGTTAAAAATAGAGGGAGAAAGTGAGTAGCAGTGTCAGAACCCATAGGCAGTGTTTACAACAGAAGTAGGTGACAGAGTGTTCTCTGTATTTCATGATGTAATTGATGGAGGGGAAAGTGCTTAAGGCCCCCAGAGTGGCATGACATCTTTCCTTGGGGTCAGTACAATAGCAAAGAAGTCATGGAACACATGGAGACTCTGAGGAGACTTCCCTTTGAGCTAATACGTATACAGAACATCAACTAAAACAGTTTTTAGTAGTTGTACTGGTAGGATAGTCCGAGAATACAGTTCTGAGGTGCTTGATATGTGAAGTAGGGGAGACCAAATAGATACCCAGGGAATAGTCTCATTCTCTCCTCTTATAACTTTGAAACCAGCAAGTCTCAGTGTGGAAGAAAGGAGAGGCAATAGTCTAGGCTAGGAATTTTGTGGAGTGAGAGTCCTTGTCTTTCCAGATAGCTAAGAAACCACTGAAACTAATAGTTAGTTCAAAAGGACCTGGCAGCCAATTTGGCATAAATTGGGCTTCTACTCGTGATGATCCAGATCTCAAAAAATAGATATTTTAAGTCTGTATTTTCAGGATGAAGTGGAAAGAAATATCTAACTGATTTTTTTATTAGAAGATGATAAAAAATGAGCTCTTACAGTGAAATTTTTTAAATTAAGAGGAAATAGCCACGTGAACCCTAGGTGACCTATGCTATTATTACACAACCAGATAGACAATAGAAACCATTGTTTTATAAATGTTTTCTGCTAGTAAATAAAAAAAATCCATAGAAATAGAACGTCACAGTTTTGAAACTCCCATTGAGTGGATGGATCTAGTTATTCAGCGTTGATGGCAGCTAATAGCCCCCTAAAGAGACCATCAGAAATTAGGAGCTTCTAACTAGGTAAAAAGGAGGACCCTAAGAGGGTCACACATGAAGGGTCCCAGGAAGGGAAAATAGTTAAGATCTCCTGGGTAAACTGGGAGGAGGGTTAGAAGGGAAGGGACGAGGGATGGGAACAGGAGGGACTGAGATGGCCTACTGGAGGGAGGGATGGAGAGGGGAGCAATGAAGGAGATGTCTTGGTAGAGGGAGCCATTATGGGGTTAGGGAGAACCCTGAGGCTAGGAAATTCCCCAGGAATCCACAAGGATGACCCCAGCTAAGACTCCTAGCAATAATGGAGAGGGTGCCTGAACTGGTCTTCCCCTATAATCATATTACTGACTACCCTAATTGTCATCATAGAACCTTCATCCAGTAACTGATGGAAGCAGATGCAGTGATCCACAACCAAGCGCTGGGCTGAGCTCCTAGACTTCAGTGGAAGAGATGGGAGGAGGGATCACAGGAGCAAGTGAGGTCAAGATCTTGATGGGGAAAACCACAGAGACAGATAACCCACGCTGGTGGGAGCTCATGGACTCTGGCCTGTCAGCTGGGGAATATGCGTGGGACCAAACTAGGCCCTCTGAATGTGGGTGACAGTTATGTGGCTAGATATTTGGAGAGTCCCTGACAGTGGGACCAGGACTTGTCCCGGTGCATGAACTGGCTTTTTGGAACACATTCCCTAGGGTGGGATATCTTGCTCAGCCTTGACACAGCGGGTAGGGGCTTGGTCCTGCCTCAACTTAGTATGCCATACTTCGTTGACTCCCCAAGGGAGGCCTTACCCTCTCTGAGGAGTGGATGGGGGGAGGGATGGGATGATGTGGGGAGGAGGTGAGAGCAGGGGAGGGAGGGGGAAGTAGGATTGGTATGTAAAATGAAAAAAAAAACTTTTTTTAAAATAAATAATTTTTTTTTAAAAAAGAAATGATTGGCTTCTAATCTAGCAACACATTACCTCCTGTAGTCTGGCTAAAAGGATCATACCCGAGTCTGATTAAAAGCCTCTAATACAGCTATTGAACCCCAAGAAATCTGCTACATTACAAGGAACATGTTGAATTGTACCAAGAATATGTACATAACAAAATCAAGACTGCAAAATTATGAGGGTTATCTGGCCTGGGATAAATAGCAGCCACTGCCACTATATGAGTTAGAACAAATGGTCACTTAAGTAAACAGTATTTAGATTTAACAGTTGTACATTACCTTGTCTGTTTGATCACATGGCACCATTGCCAAACGAAAAATAGTATATTGTCTTATCAGACAGGTCTGTCTGTGTGTGCATTGAAATGGATGGATTAGTATTGCTATTATTTAAAATTGATCATAGTTTAAATTTTTCCCTCTTTTTAATTTAATTAAATTTTTCCCATTTGTTTTACATCTCAACCCATCCCAATCGCAGTTTCCCCTCCCCCTTCTCCTCCTAATCCTTCCTCTCGCCTCCCCTCCCCCATCCACTTCTCCTCTGTTTCTGTTCAGGAAGGGGCAGGCCTCTCATGGGTGTCAACAAAGCATGGCATGTCAAGTTGAGGTAGGACTAAGCTCCTCCCTTTGTATTAAGACTGGGCGAGGCTACCCAGTATGAGGAATAGGTTCCCAAAAGCCAATTCAAGCATTAGGGACAGGCCTTGATCCCACTGCTAGGAGTCCCACAAATAGACCAAGCTATACAACTGTCACACATAAGTAGAAGGCCTAGGTCGGTCCCATGAAGGCTCCCTACCTGTAGATCCAGAGTCTGTTAGCTCCTCTGAGCCCAGGTTAATTGTTTCTGTGGGTTTCCTTGTTCATTATGGCTTAAATTATTGGCTAAATTCTTTAGAGAGATATGAAATATTTTTCAATAAGATTATCTGCCAGGGGCTGGATAGATGGTTCAGTGGTAAATACCACTTGTCGCTCTTGTAGAGCCACACCTTGTGGCTCATAACCATCCATAACTCCAGTTCCAGGGACTTTGAAGCCTTCTGATTTCCTCTGGCACCAGGCACACATATGGCACATACACATACATGCAGGCAAAACATTCATACGCAAGATATATAAATCTTAAAAAAAAGTGTTTGCCATAGAATATTTTAAGTTTGATTAGAGCATTAGAAATATCCCACTTCATTCTAAGTGTGAGTGTATTAGGGAAGAAATAACTTGAACATAAAATTACCTCAATGCACTTAAATCTGGTATGCTGTCATTGGACCACATAGGAATCTTACTGAACTATTATTCCCTTTCTTCACATGGCAGGAAGAAGAATCGTGGCATGTCCTGATGAAAAATGTATGAATGAACTAGACTTAAATTACTCAATAGATGCAGTGAGAGTCATCTTTAAGGACACATTCTCATATCATTTGAAATTTTCTTGGGGTCAGAGGATCCCACAAGTAAAAGAACACAAAGACCATTCAGGTAACTTTGCCATTAGGAAATATATATTCATGTAGATATTGCTATATGTCATTAGACCCAAGGGGCACATAGAAAAAGTGAAATGAATGACACAAGCCCCTATGCTAATTTCCAAGCATCAATGGATTAATCTTTATTAAATAAGACCTACATTTTCTAAAAAATATAATTGTATTGGTATATATTCCTTGTATATAGTGATGGATTTAATAAAGACATTCAATCAAGCCTGTTGTGTACTTTGACCATATATCCCCCCACCCTTTTCTCCTCTCCCCCTCCTGTTATCCCCATTCAGTCTTTTTCTACAATCATGTCATTCACTTATATGTATATATGGTTTTATGTAATTATTTAAATTCTAGGTTCTATAAATGAGAGGAATATGATCATTTGTCCTGAGTTTGACTCATTTTGTTTAATATGATAAGCTATTGTATTCATTTTCCTTCAAACTACAACAATTCTTTTTCTTTATGGCTGAATAAAAGTTCACTGTATATAAGTGCATCTACTCACCTGTTGGTAGATGCTGAGACAGGCTCTACCTCCAACTAGTGTGAATAGTGCTGCAGTAAACAGAGGTGTTCAAGCATCTCTATGCTATGTAGATCCAGAGTCCTGGCACAAACTGCAGCTAGATAGCTTTTTCATAAATGTAACAGCTCCACTTTGAGTGTTTTTAGGAGCCTCCATGCTTATTTCAAAGTTATACTTTTAAGTTTACTGTTCCACTAAGAACTTACAGCCTTGCCATGAGTCCAAGACCAGCCTGAACTACAGAATGAAATCCTGTTTCAAAAAAACTAAACGTTACATATGTTATTGTTTTCTGTTCTTTGCTTCATTAAAACCTTCAAGAAATCTTCTCAGTCATTCCCACCCATTTAAAAATAGCTCAGTGTTTTTTGTGTTAATGAATTTATTCTTTGGTTTTTTTTTTTTTTTGGCACAAACAACAGAAGGAAGCAGCTGAAATAAACATTTAAAAACTGAAATAATATCAAATACTATGAAAAATAATCAAGAGCTCATCTTCTATTTTATTTTATTTTTTTCAAGAGCTAATCTTAAAGGATTTTAACAAAGCAATTTTGGTATATCCTCTTTGGGCATGCTCTACAATCTGAACCTATATGCCTTACCATATGCTGTCCTATTGTAGATTTTAAACACATTTTGGATAATTACAGAGTTTTATTTATCCTGTAGCTAAGACTGTCTGGTCACATAATCGTGGTTATGTCTTCTTTTCTTGAAGCTCCTTGTGAAACAGTGAACAACAAAATAACTTGTAAAAATTCAATCTTCTGGGAGAAAGGCTTTGTGGCCTTTCAAGCTGCCATTAATGCTGGCATCATAGAGGTGAGTATTAAGTTAAAGGAAACTAAGTCCATTATATACTGAATTTTGATAGGTGGAGATGTGGATTTTCTTATTTTGTAATTTGGTTGTTTTTAGCCACTAAGCATAGTATGCCAAACAACTTCTGTATCCAGATTGTAGTGTCAACGTACTGGTGACTTGAAAATATACACAGTATAGGCACTTCTAAGCAGAGATCCTGGTAAGACAGAGGTAGAAATATAGATATACAGTCATTATAAGGGTTCAGGGTCTATTGTGGGGTAGTAAATTGTGTGCTGCATGAACAATAAAACAGGAGCTACTCTGATAGAAGCTCCAGAGAAGATCTAGTTTGAAGCGTTACTCCAGTTAATTTTAAAAACAAGAGTAAAAAAAAATTCTTTTTTTTCTACTGGGCTTAAAGTAGAACCTTGGACATTCCAGGAACTACATGCCTTCTTACAGTCTGAGGAAAAAAGCCCAGGGTTGTAATTAGATTAACGATAATAATTTGTTCATTGTGGTGTCTTTGTTTAGATCACAACAAATCATTCAGTGATGGAAGAACTGATGTCAGTTATTGGTTCAAATATGAAGATACTACCTTTTATTGGCCAAGGAGGAGTTACAACGGATTTTTTAATTTTCTTCTGTGTTATCTCCTTTTCTTCATTTATATACTATTTATCCATCAACATTACTCAAGAAAGGCAATACATTACAGCATTGATGGCAACGATGGGACTTCGGGAGTCTGCTTTCTGGTAAACTGCATGTCTGTGATACACCAGTCAGCACTTACAAACAGATTAACTTAACTACGGGGACTCCTTAGTCTTGTTTATCCCGTACTAGACTTGATACTTTAGAAAACTAGGGCGTATGAATGTTTGAAATACATGAACTCACACGCTTGGTAACTGGAATTTTCTCGATTTCTTTGAATTAAAGAAAGCCTGAGTTGCTTCCCATTTTCAGGGCACTAACAACACAGAGTTGTTGTTACTCTTAGTTACTAGTTATTATGTTTATGTGAACCAACATCTGTGAGAAGTTAAGAGTTTTTTATGTAAAATGAAATATGTATTTCAGATACTATGTTAAAAGTGATGAGTTGACCCCACTTTACATGGGTTATTTAAGAGAAGCTATTGTGTCCTGAGCACTGAGCTTTTCTTAATAGAGACAAGAAAGCAGAGGGGTTAGGACAATGACCAACCCGGTAGGAAGCCTTAGGCTGTCTTCATCTCAGCACTTGGTAGCTTAGTAACCTTGGATGTGTTACTCAAACTCTTTCAACTGCAGTTTTCTTTTCTGTGAAGCTCTGATCATAGTTCTACTTCTTGTTGACTGCAGGATTAAATAAAATGTACTTAGAGTGCCTTACACTGAAGTTGAGAAACATTAAACACTCTCTAG
Source organism: Peromyscus attwateri (assembly GCA_902168425.1). NCBI lineage: Eukaryota > Metazoa > Chordata > Mammalia > Rodentia > Cricetidae > Peromyscus > Peromyscus attwateri. The sequence continues at coordinate 19,457 of CABHPP010080177.1, read as the reverse complement.
ATGTCAGTTGATGGAAGTGTAGATGACAGTGCATTGTGAAAGGACAGTAGATGTAAGTTAAGAAACCAAGGATCCAGTAGTTAGTGACAAGATTTAAAATAAGATTAGCCAAATGACATATTAGAGACAGGCAGAGAGGTAGAAATAAGTACAGAGTCTGAAAGCAGTGATTTGAATGTCAGGTTTGTCTTTCACAAACTGACCATTATTTTCAGTGTTAAGGATGGCGTGGAGAAGCCAGGCGGTGGTGGCACACGCCTTTAATCCCAGCACTCAGGAGGCAGAGCCAGGTGGATCTCTGTGATTTCAAGGCCAGCCTGGTCTACAGAGCGGGATCCAGGAGAGGCACCAAAACTACACAGAGAAACCCTGTCTTGAAAAACCAAAAAACCAAAAAAAAAAAAAAGATGACTATGCACAGTTACAGGAACAGGCTAGTGTCTGAAGAGAAAAACTATTGAATAGGAAGAATACACATTTTACTGGCTGGCTTGTGCCAAATTTGTTATTTTTTTCCTAAAATAATGTTCACTATACTAAGTGTGGAAGTAAAGAAGATAGAGGTTGGAGAGATGAATCAGCTGTTAGAGCACATGCAGCTCTTGAGGACCCGAGTTCGCTTCCCAGCATTCCAGTCAGATAGTTTCCAAGTGCCTGTAACGACAGGTCAGGGAGCTCATGCTTCTGGTCTCCACAGGCGCGCGCGCACGCACACACACACACACACACACACACGTGCACATACTCTCCTCCACGCCCACCCATAGAGATACACATACACAAAATGTAAAATAAAATACATCTTTGAAAAAAGAGAAGAGATGGCAGGTTTGATACAATGCAGATTTTTTTCTTTTATACCTTTGTGTATTAAAATCATGTCCATAATATTGAAGAGAATTTGTTCACTATATTTTAAAAGACATTGAAAACTATGAAGAGCCAATGGAAGGTAATACATTAAAAAGAAAATCTAGTGAGGAGGAGTTTAAAAAATATTAGGAACTTTTTTTCCTCCTTGGAGGAAAGACTGATATTTTATTTGAATGAAATTAACAAGTTTATAGAAGGCAGATGGATGAATAGTTTCAGTATACTGTGAAAAGGGCATTATTAAAATTGAACAGGAGAAACAAGACTTCCTGAAGTTGATGGGATTTTCTACTATAAATGAAAGGAAGCCAGCTATCCATTGTAGATCTATCACCATGTTATATCCACAAAAATACCCAACTAATTTAATTCTTTAATTTTTTTCCCCAGAGAGGAAATTGAAATGTAAGGAAATTAAACAATTGCTTCTTAACATACTTTGTTATAATGTAACAGAGAAAATTCGAACCTAAGTCTGTGACATTGCTGGACCCTGTGCAGAGCCCCCTTCTGTCTTTGGCATCAGTAGTAAATACACCTCTTCATATCCACCTACGTGGCTATATTCCCCATGGATATGCTCTGGGTATTCCTGCACTGAATCATCTATGTCCGCAGCTGGCAAACTACTTTTATGCAGGCTGTGAAGTAGGAGTGGCGTCTTCACTTTCAGAGCTGGGAAGAAAATAGAAAGAGCAGCAATTGTTTAGGGGACATAAAAATCGATTGGAAACTCAAATGCTGTTGTCTACAAACACGTTCTCATTGGGACACAGCCATACATTGGGCATAGATTGTCTGTGATTGCTCTTCTGCCGTGATGGCAGCACTGATGGCGACAAAGGTTGTTTGGTTTGACAAGCCTAAAATGTGGGCAGTGTGTCTCTTTAGTGCCCATGTTGTTTCCATGACTGCCTTATGAGAGAAGTTGAGCAGAACTGAAAAAGCAGCACAGATTCTTCCTAAAATCCTTTCTCCATCACACTCATCTTATTGTCCAGTTCATGTCCTTCTAACTTTGCACACTTAGCTACTCTCAGTTTCACTCTGTTGCTGTGATAAGCAAAAAGCTACCCAGGGAAGGAAAGGATTTACTTGGATTATACTTCCCTGGTCAGAGTCCATCACTGAGGGAAGGCTGGACCATAACTCACAATAAGATCTCAGAGGCAGGAACCATGGAAGAATGCTGCTTGCTGGCTCCTTCTCTGGCTTGCTCTCTGGCTTGTGCTTAGCTAGCTTTTTATACAGGACCACCTGCCTGAGGAATGTTGCCGCCCACAGTGGATAATGCCTTTCTGCATCATTCAATAGGTTCATGCCTCACAGACATGCCCACAGACCAAGCTGATCTAGGCAATTCTGCAACTGAGACTTCTCCCCTCACAGAAGACTCTAGTCTCTATCAAGTTGACAACGTTAACTAAGGCAGCTATTTATTATTGTACACATTTACTTGCTTATTGTCTACTTTACTCTATAGACTATGAGCTTTAAGCTAGGTGGTGGTGGCACACGCCTTTAATCCCAGCACTCAGGAGGCAGAGCCAGGTGGATCTCTGTGAGTTCAAGGCCAGCCTGGTGGTCTACAGAGGGAGATCCAGGAGAGGCACCAAAACTACACAGAGAAACCCTATCTTGAAAACAACAACAACAAAATAAGAATATGAGCTTTAAGATGAGAAAGTTTTCTGATTCATTAGGAATTACCCTTTTAAAAGAAACTCTTGGTAAATCACACACTTTAAAATCCATTTGCTTAGTAAATGGATGAATGGAGTGACTGAGTCATAGCATTTGCACTAATCCTGTGTTTTCTGGCCAGGCTTTCCTGGGGTTTGATGTATGCTGGCTTTATCCTTGTCGTGGCTACTTTGATGTCTCTTATTGTGAAATCTGCCCAAGTTGTCGTCTTAACTGGTTTCATGGTGGTGTTCCTTCTTTTTCTCCTTTATGGCCTGTCTTTGGTAAGTTGGTGAGTTCTTCCTGCCCCACTTCCCTCCCTTCAATCATGCATCACTAATTGTGTTTCTGCCTTTTCTGTTCTATGCAGTATTTGCACAAGGCACTATCCATGTAGTATCCAACTGAAAATGATGAGACATGCTTTCCAAATACTGTATGGGTCAGCTTTCAGTCCCTATAACACACACCCGGGAGAATCAGCTAACAAGAAGAAAATGGTTTCGGTTTTTCCCCCCATAGTTTTGGAGATCTCAGTCCAGGACTGGTTGACCCTGTTGCTTTGGCCTGTATCTGGGCAGCATATCATGTTAGCAGTTCATAGTAGAGCAAAGTTGCTTACGTCATGGCCAGGATGTCAGAAAGAGGAAGAGGCTGGGCTTTCACAATCCCCTCTAAGGATGAACATCCAATGACAGGAAAGCTTCCCACATGCTCTACTTCTTAAACATTCTACATTAAACATCCTCTCAGTAGTACCTTGGGCTGAAGACTTTAACATGGGTGCCTTTGGGTAACACTTATCCAAACATGAATTTCCTTTTAGTGTGCAAGCCATGGTCCTCAGACCACCATACCAGTTAATTTTTTTCTCCCCTCAGATAACTTTAGCTTTCCTCATGAGTGTGTTGTTAAAGAAACCTTTTCTCACTGGTTTGGCCGTCTTCCTCCTTACCATCTTTTGGGGAAGTCTGGGATTCACAGCATTGTACAAACATCTTCCTGCCTTTATGGAATGGAGCTTGTGTTTCCTTAGCCCCTTTGCCTTCACGACTGGAATGGCCCAGGTAAGAAGTAAGATCATCGTTTTTTTTTTTTTTTTCATGTTATTAAAATTTATTTTTATTTATTTGCATGTGTGGGTGTATGTACACATGCACAGGCATGCTGTGACATTAGAGGTCAGAGGACGACTTGGCAGCTGTCAGTTCTCTCCTTCCACTATGTGGACTGCAGGGGTCAAACTCAGGCACTGTTCCCGGTGAGCTGTCCTTGCTGTCCCACGATTGTATTTATGTACACAACACTCTAAACACATTCCTTCTATGATTTATGTAATGTGCACCAAACACTAACGTTGTCTCCCTATTTTTATAGAGAGAGAAATTTAAGGGATAAGGGACATTTTTGTTTTCCTGTCATTTTAAAATATTTTTTATGTAATTTTTAACAATTATGATCACATCATTTCCCCCTTTCTTTCTCCTCCTTCCACCTCTTTCCATGCCCCTCCTCCCCATCTGCATCACTCCCTTTCAAATTCACAGCCTCTTTTTTCTATTATTGTTGCACACACACACACACACACACACACACACACACACACACACACAAAGCTATAAATACAAACTGAATCCTTTTAGTGTTACTTGTATGTATGTGATTTCAGGGCTGACTACTTGATATTGGATAACCAAATGGGGGGCTCATCCTTTGGGAAGACTCATTCTCTCTCATCATCCTTAGTTGCCTGTAGTTTCTTTGATCGGGGTGGGACCCCGTGAGATTTCCCTCTTCTACATTAGTATGCCTATTGGTGTTGTCCTTTTTCAGGTCTTGTTTAGGCATATTCTTGAGGTATAATGAGTGCAGTTTCCCTGTCACTTATAGCAGACACACCTCACAGCAATTTTCCTCCTCCTTTGGTTCTTAAAATCTTTCTTCTCTCTCTTCTGTTCCCTGAGCAGTAAGTACAAGTTGTGTTGTATCCGTTTCAGTGAAGAACCCCACAATCACTTGTTGTTTACATTTTGACCAATGTAATTTTCTATAATGGTCTACATCTGTTGCAAAGAAAAGCATCTTTGATGAGAAGTTAGAGCTGCACTTAACTGTGGGTATAAGGGTAAATATTTAAAATGCAGTTAGGAGCTGTGCTGATTCAGTAAAGTGACAGTTGTAGGTTTTCTGCTGAGACCAATGACCTTACCAGCCCTGAGTAGTTGGCTAGATTTCCTGTGCCAGGCATGAATCCCCTCTTGTTGAGTAAGGCTTCAGTCCAATTACAGAGCTGTTGGTTAACACTAAGATATGAATACTGCTATTGCATCTTTAAGGTTGCTTTGCCATGCTGGTCATTGTTGTGGTTAGTAGGCATCATAGCTGGGTGGGACTCTTAGCTGCTTCCCTCTCTTGGCAGCTTTCATACCATTGTCCAGTACTGTGAAAATTAGTCTTCAGGGAGGAGGCTTTCAAGTCAGATCTAGGTAAAATCCTCCCAGTCCTGTGTACGAAGTACATGGTGCTTTTAGCAATAGAGACCTACCTCCAACATCTGGGAGATAGCAGCAATAGCCTGTATTGTTTGGGGAATCTCTTGGACTCCCATAAACAACTTGAAAGGGGGTTTCTCATGACTGGCCCTAAGATTTTTGTTAGTTTATAGCTCTAAATATAGAATGACATTTGACAGTTGATGTGGCTCAGCTTATACTTCTAGCTAAATATTTGTCTGATTTAAGCTTGAGAAACATGAGCCTTAATAGTATCACAAATATTAGAAATTTGAGAATTTGAAAAAAAAATTAATTTAATTGGGGTTTCTACATGAAATTAAATCTCTCAGAAAGTTAATTTATGTGAAATCATTGTATGCTATTGAAATTATTCTTCTCTTTTCTGCCCAACTATAAACTACTGGGAGCCATCCCCAATGGTAAACAGGTTCCTAGAGGATGTATGGATTTGGTGAGGGAAGGAATAACCTAGCCATGATGGTCAGGAGAACCTTGCAGCCTGACTGACTAGCAGCCAGAGTGCTTCTTTATTTATGTAAGCAGGGATAGATTCCTGTTGTTCCAAAACATTGATCATATCATTTTTAGTTTTAGGCATGAGTTTCTTGCTCATCTTTTAGTCATCATTAGTAAATTACGACAGAACAGAGTTTTCATTTCCAATCATTTCCCCTCAAGATTTGACATCATTGATAAACAGAGTTATCATTTTTCCTCATTAACTCATAACCCAGTTTTTAAGACTCTAGAGGCATAGGACAGCCTGTTCTCAGGCTGGTAGCTCTGGTTGCTTCAAGGATGCTAGACCAAAACAAAATCTTCAAGCCAGCCCTGGCATATTGCCATGTCCCAAGGAGTGTATTATTAACTCTTAATGGTCAGAGTGCCCAAGAAAAATCCTCAGGCCAAAGCTGCTGCAGTTATTATTCAAATTCTGATATAATACAATGTTCATATTTTATATCCATATAAAATTTGTTTATATGTCTAATCCTGGCATTCTTTTGTTCTTTGATCATATGACATCATAGTGACTCTGCATGTGGTAACTTTACTAAGAAAGGGAGGTCTCATTCTTATATCATCTTTCCACTCCATTCTTTGCTCATCAATATAAGTCTCTGTGTAGGGCAGAGGTAACTTCTAACTTTGTTGCTGTATATGCCATGTAATTGCCTGAGTGTATAGTGAGAAGAGGCTTGCAATCTGAACTGTGACCAACTCCTCTAGCCCACCAAATCTTGTTGACTTTTTAAAGTTTACTTTGTTTTGAATATCTTGTTCCTGAGTAAGTACAAGGACGAATGTTTCAAGAATGTCTCATAGCCTCATAACAAGACCTCTGGCTTCTTTATGTGTGTCACAACCTCAAAGGCATAAGAAAGACCTTGAAGTAGATAAGGATATATATCTCCCTAAAAGCTTGAGGGGTAGTATGTTCAGGACTTTCCTGGGGAAGCTTAGAAGCAATACTCCTGGGAGAATGACTCATATGAAATTTTCCATCAATCCGATATCCTCAAATACAAATATTAAAAGTCCCCCAAGTATACAACAGGTGGAGATGATAACCAAAGGTGGCATGGCGGCTATCCTGAGGCTCAGCTTTGCTGGATCTTTCTCAGGCAGCTGTGCTGGCTTTATGCTTTTGCTGTTCCTATCAGATAAGGCTGTGCCAACTCACAAACTTTCATTCCTCAAAGTTTTTCACTCTGATATGGAGATGCCCCACTCAAGAACGCCTTCACCCTTTATTCCTTTTAATCCTGATGAATTTTTGTATTTGACATGTCTCAAATACCACCTTCCTGGACCTTTTACCTCCTCTGAGGAGAGTTAACCATAGTAGCTGCTATGAATGGCAATAGGCTGAGCTGTATAGAGATATAAATTGTAAATCATTTATCGTTCCCTTTGGTATCTAGCAGAACTAAGACAATAATTATCCGTAAAATTTCATTAATCTTTTAAAAACTCCATGCATCTCTTTTTCAGCTTATACATTTGGACTACGATGTGAATTCTAATGTTAATTTGGACTCTCCAAACAACTCGTACCTGATCATAGCCATCCTTTTTATGTTGGTTTTGGATGCTTTTCTCTATTTGGTACTGGCATTGTATTTTGACAAAATTTTACTCAGTAAGTAGTAGAATTATTGTAATTTCATACATTTTTATTACCTGCATTTACTTAAAGTAACTGTCTATGACAGTGGTTCTCAACCTTTCTAATGCTGTGACCCTTTAATATAGTCTGTCATGTTGTGGTGACCCCCCCCCAAACCATAACAGTATTTTCATTGCTACTTTATAATTACAATTTTGCTACTGTTATGAATCATAAAGTAAATATCTGATATTTCCAGTGGTCTTAGGCGACCCCTGTGAGAGGGTCATTCGACCCCCAAAGGGGTTGCATTCTACAGGTTGAGAATCACTCTTCTACAATGTATTGAATATAAATGGTATAGCATTTTCTTTTCAAAATTTCTGAAATTATAGGTAGCATTTTGAGAATTCCATACCTGTATACAATGAAACATGACCATATCCACCCTCCATTCCACTTCCAGCTTCCCCCAGGCCACTCAAAAGATGTTTTCCCTCCTTTATTTTTGTTTTAAATATCCATTAATTTCAGTTAGTAGTGCCCCTATATGCATGGGGAGTGGCTCTCCACTGGAGTATGGGAAACCAGTTAGTGACCATACCCCCGTAAAACATGATCCTCCCTTTCCCAGCAACTATGCATTAACATCATCTCTTCAGAATGGCATGGGGCCTGAAGCTCCTCCATCCCACCTGTGCTGACATTTTGACTGGCTTGGTCTTGTGTAGGTCTTATTCAGAAAACCACACCTCATCTTAGCTCATGATTGCAATAGCCACATCATGTCTAGAAGACCGTACTTCATAACACTCCTCCCCATCCTTCAACACTTATGGTCTTTACACCTCTTCTTCCACAATGTTCCCTGAGCCTTGGTGATGGTGGTGTTTATATTGACGCCTCATTTAGGGCTGAACATTCAGCAGCTCTTACTGTCAACACTTTAGCCAGTTATTTATTGACTGGACTCCACTGCAAAAAGAAGCTTCTCTGATGAAGGCTGAGAGCAGCCTAGGTCTATGGGTGTGCTGGCTAGTTTTCTGTCAGCTTGATATACTGTGGGCAGTGTTACCCTTGGGGCTGATGGGCTTGGGTTCTATAAGAAAACAGTCCGAGGAAGCCCTGGGAATCAAGTCAGTAAGCATCACTCTTCCATGGCCTTTGCTTCAGTTTCCATCTCCTGGTTTCTTCCTTGCTTCAGTTCTTGCCCTGAGTTCCCTCAGTGATGGACTACTATGTTGTAAGGTAAAATAAACCCTTTCCTCCCCAAGTTACTTTTGGTTGTAGTATTATAGTAATTGAAACCCTAACTAAGAAAATGGGTATAGATGTAAGTATTTAGAAGACAATTTGACAACATGACCATTCAGCAAAATAACAATACCAGGATCTTCCCTAGGGCTCATGACCTCCAAGTCATGGGTTTTTGACCAGTATTACAGTACCAGGCATGAAATTTCCTCCTGTGGGGCAGACCTCAAATCCAATTATAAAGTAGCTATTTACCTGCTAATAGCTGTGCCATTATTGCAGTAGATACATCTTGCTTGCCTTGTTAGTGCTGTAACATACATGGTCCAGTGCTGAGTAGGACTATAGATGTCTTTTCTCCCCTCTAAAACCTGCATTGTACCTTCTGGCACTATGGAAACTGGCCAGTATGGAGGAAGCTTTTTGAGTAGCTGAGTATTAATTTCTCTATGTCCTTACCCAAAGTATGTGGTGTCTAGGGTCTTACCATATAGTTAGGGTGGGTGTCTAAAGACAGTGTCAACGCCTTTGTTTTTTTGGAAATCCCTGGGGATTCCCTGACCAATAACTCATAGGAAGGTATCTTATGCTTTGTATTTCAATTTTCATTTAATAATTACCCATGTCTTTTGGGATGACATTGTCCACTCATGCATGGTAATTCCATTTGAACTCTTGAAATTAGCTTACTAACTAGTGGGTTTCCATAAGGCCCTTTCATAAACTCTTAGTTTTGGTTAACTCACTCATTACTCCCTCCTCTTGCTCTTCTCCCATCCCTATCTCCCTTCAATCCTTTAACCCTCAGTATTTCCCTCTTCTTTCATTTTCCATGTGTTCTACTATCCTTCTGGTGATACTGTTTTTAGGTTGTGTTGTGAGAAGGAAGACGTATATGTGGCTTTTCTTATCCTCGTCTTTTGGGTTAGCCCCGTTTCACTTCCTCATACCTGCCACACCCGCGACGGTGTTGACCCGTGTGACAAATGCCGATCTGGTGGTCTCACGAGGAAGGGGGGCACGTGTCTCTCGAGGCTAGGCCCCCGGTGATCCCCTGACAATCAGCCCGAGCAATGGTTCCTGGGTACATTGTTCCCTAAAGACCAGCCTTCCGTGGACGGTTGGCAAGACTCCTGCTTCTTTCCTCTTTCCTGACAATAACAGCCTCCCTGTGCCTGGACTCTGCAGACGCTTGCTTGACATACCTGGTAACTCCTCAATTGTTACACCGGCACTGCCCCCAATGATTCAAGCCCTTGGGCAGATAGCACAAAAACCCCTACTTCAATGGGGGCACTCATGGATGGATTAGAACAGAAAGAGCTAATGATTCAGGTTCCCACAGATTCTAAGGAAGAAAATGTAAAAGTAAAAAGATTGCTAGGTAACCCTCACTCAGCTCATACAAACTCACAAGAAAGAAAACTTAGGAAGCTGTCAACTCCCCCAAGAATGGTTGGAAAGTACATTCAATACCGTATTAATGGGAAATGGTGGACACCCCCTCGTTGGAATCCCAGAAGTAGAAATTACTTAGATCCACTCCCTTTTACAGGGGCTTATGACTATGAAGGGAATCGGTGGGTAAATCATGGGGGAAAAAGAATGTTGTGGAATCAGTTGCCTTTTATGGAAAGGCTGACTAGAAGCAGAAAGGTATGGTGTACATATGATAGGCAGACAAGGTCAGCTATATTGAGGGGTGTAGCACCTGTGCTAAAGAGGGGGGCTAAGGCTCTTGGCGAGGACTTTGTAACTGTCTTTAATAAATTACTAGTAATGGATTACCAGTTATTGAGTACGTGGCCTGGCTCTTGGGTTCAGGCCACAGCATGTCTCTGTCTGAAAAGATTAATCATTCTGAAAACCACATTGTGTGACCACAAAAGATTGCGCCTATTGCTTTCCTTTTGCTCCTGGGCTTAGTTCCTTGTTAACATTGTATAAAATCTCAGCCTGATGTTCAGTAAAATTACAGCAGTTTCACAGCATACTCTGGTGTCTGTGTATGTCTGTCATTGTCGAATCCCAATTATCCTGAACACCTTCATCCCGTTCTCCCTCGGTCTGGTGGCCCTACTGAGACCCAGTCCATGGCACATACCTCCCAACCAATGACCCTTCCCTGTTTAAGTCTTTCTACCCTGATAATCCACTTCACCACTCTCATTTTACCTCTAATCTACTATGCCCCTCCCCTAATGTTTCCCCAAACTCCACCCCTCTCTAGTTTCCTGGCTTCTATTTTGCTCCAAGTTAAACACACAAAACAAAATATTTGAAGCTGGGCTCTGCATATGAGAAAGAACCTAGGGCATTCATTTGTCTTTCTGAGGTTGAGTTACCTCACTTAGTATAATTTTTTTCCAGTTCCATCTGTTTGCTTGCAAATTTAATTTTTCTTAGAGCTGAGTAATATTTCATGTTTATATGTATCACATTTATCCATTCATTTTGGTCATAATAGAGTGTTTAAGTTCCTCTTGAAACAAGTCACTCTGCCCTAAAGACTTTTTCTTCTAGTTTACCATGCTGCATTTTTTTCACATTGGAAATACCACATTAGGTGGTACTACCTAAGGTGATAATGTGGGCTCAGGGTGAGAGTAAAAGAGGTTGATTTGGCATTCTGCACTGAACAGACTGCAATCCTCGAAGTGGTGACTGACCTGATACTTACCTGCCTCCTGTCCATGTAGGCAAGTATGGACATCAACGGTCTCCATTGTTTTTCCTGAAGTCGGCTTATTGGTTTCAATGCAGAGGAGCTAATCATGTGGTCCTTGAGAATGAAATAGATTCTGATCCTTCACTGGATGACTCATTTGAACCAGTGCCTCCAGAATTCCAGGGAAAAGAAGCCATCAGGTAACAAGTAATCACATGGAAGTGCAATAGAGAACAGGCCCCAAATCAGGGACCTACCAGGTAAGACAATGATGTACAAAGATTTCCTTCTGAGTCCCTCTGTGCCCACATCCTTTCAGCCTACTGTTCTTACAAAAGGATATTGTTATTCTAGATAGCACTGTATTTTATCCCATCTCTGTCATTTATACTTACTAACATCTTTTGGTACAGTAACCACTCTCAACAAATAAGTACTACATTCACACTCTCAGCATCTTCCTGTCTCTTCTTCATGTTTTGCTATGGTGTTCTCTTGGTGATAAACAGTGCCACCACCTCTCCCCTATTCTCATACTTTTTCTCTATAATCTGCTTTGTCTCTTTTCACGTCCCTTCTTGGTGGATAAGATGAAAACAAAAATATAAGTGATGCAGAAAGGGAGCTAGAGACATTTCAGAAAGATAGGAAGAGATGACCAGACCGTAGGGCACTAATGCCCTGCATCCCCTCTCCCAGAAGCCATGCATGAGCTGTGGTCAGTGCTATGATTTCCAAACAGCTACACATCCCAAAGATCATTATCTTTATTTGAGTTTTGTCTGTAGCCCGCATGATGCTTTGCTTTGATGTTATACGAAATTAATGCCTGTAGACTGCATAGGAGATGGAGCATAGTAGACCTTCAACTCATTGAAAATCTTCTATATACTTTTTCTTTCTTTAAGACAGGATCTTAGTTTGTAAGTTTGGCCTGGAACTCACAATGTATCCCAGGCTGGCCTCAGATTCCTAAACTTCCTCCCTCAGTCCCAAGTGCTGGGATATGGACATATGTCACCGCACTTCTATAGACACTTAAAACCACCTCATCATTTTCTTCTCCTTTCCTCTTCTTGTGAAATTTCAAACATCTTGGGTTCTGCAATTCTTGCTTTCTGTAGGACTCAACCCTATGTAATAATTAGTGTTGCCATCCCTGCTTTATTACTGAGGACTTGGGCTCTGTGAGTTCTGTATTTGTACCAGAGCTCTGTGTAAATGACACAGATGGGAATTTACTCAGAGTGTTTGACTCCAAAGCTCAAGACTTTCTGCACTGACATGATTCCCTTCACCCACACCATGGGAATCTCCTACCATTGGTTTCTTCTCCAGTCATCTGCTACAATCTGTATGTACAGCTGCATGGAGTCACACACCAGCTACTCCCTCCACTTATTTTCTGTTGAGCTGCAACTTTCAGAGATGCTGCATCTCATGGGATGCCCAGGATGCTTCTGACTGTGCCTATGCAAAATAAAGAACCTCCAGGTTTTATCAAACCTCCTCCAATCTCTGTAATTTCCTCAAAACAGTTTTTCTTTTCTGCAGGATCAAAAATCTTAAAAAGGAATATACAGGAAAGCATGGAAAAGTAGAAGCTTTAAGAGGTAATAAAATAAGATTCCATTTAACATAGGTGTTTGATTTAGAGACTTGTAAAACTTCAGTAGATGAAGAGATATTACAGACAGCTGGACAAATTTTAAGACTGATTTTATTTTGAAAATTAGTATCCACATACATCTATGCAGTGAGAAATCGAGAACTGTGGAAACTATAAAATGACTATAGAAGTACTGAATGTAATCTCTTTGAAATCATGCCAGGTCTGGGATTTGACATATATGAAGGCCAGATCACTGCCCTCCTTGGACACAGTGGAGCTGGGAAAACCACACTGATAAATACACTCTGTGGACTGTCACCCCCAACTACAGGTAAGAGGACACTTATTCAAAGACAAGCTCAAGGGCAAATGAATAAGTTGTGCTTTTAACTAGTTAACTTGCTGCATCATGTCATTAAGACGAAAAAATTGGAATTTTCCTTAAATGTTGCACAATGTATGCACATGTTGAGTTATGTTTCCCCATTAGTAGATACTGTTTTTATGTTTTCATACGTCAGTTGAGAAGCTAAGAAAAGTTTTAGATGTTTCTTTATTTTGATGTAATTGCACATATTTGTGAAAATGTTTGTGCTTGATACAAATAACTTTATAATTATTCAGTTATTAATTGACATTTCTGCTAGATTAGATGTTATTTTGAATCCCCCCTCTCTTGTCTCTATGTGTGTAGTATATGGATATGTGTGGGTCAGCTTGGTTGGGTGAAGACATGTGGAGGTTGATGCCTTTCTCAATCACTTCTTCACTTATGGGGTCCTTTGAGTCCGGCTTACAAGACCCCTTCAAGGTTCAGGTCAGACACTACATCGAAGTGAAGGGAACTTGTGATATCTCTAATCTGAGGGTTTATAGAATAATTCACATGTGTGTTTTCCAGTTATGTCTCTATATTGTTCTGTTTTCTTCTAATTTTCTTGTGCTAATTGTCTATAAATTCTTAGCCCTAATTCTCTAGTTCCAATTCCTCCCAGCTTCTTGTTCATCTAGCTTAAATATACTTTTTTTCAGGAGGCTTGAAGCAATTACAAAATTCACATCTCATTAGGTGAGCAATAAGGGCAGAGCTATTTACCATGGCAAGACAAAGTTTCAAGTTTCAGGACTAAGACTGTGATCAGAGTCTGGTGGCACAGTGCCCAGTTAGATAAGCTTGAGACATAGGTCTTTTATCAGCTGTACTTGGCAAGTGAAGAATTGGCATGATATTTTAGTCTGCTTGTGTTAAGAACCTTGGTTAGACACCTGCGACTTCACACTAGTTCACTATAAATCTTTTGAAGGGCTTTGATCCAAAAAGGCCAAACATCTGCAGTTTCACTCAAGAATAAAATCTGTGAAAGTTCTGCCTGTAATCTATCCCAACGGCATTTCCTTTGGCCAATTTGCCCTGCCAGTAAGCCGAGGATGGAGAACCGACCTCTAAATGTCTAACAGTCACATGGAACAATAGATCTAGTTATGAAGCATATTCTAGTATACTTTCTATATATCAAAATCATACAGCTAAATGAGAAGTCATCTTCCTGACCATCCTGACAATATGTACGCCCATAGTATTGAGATATAATCATGATATTATATATACACATTACTTGAAAATGCATGGTAATGGGGAGATATCATAGCTGTTATTGCACAAGTAAAATTACAGATGAAAGCCACAGTTTTCAGAGTCAGTGATCTGTAAGCTTTGCTGATGGGGTGTCCCATCAGAGAATAATTCCTCTGGTGGGTTGACATCTGAATTACCAATTGCTATAAGCTGTAATTGGGTCATGGCCCACAATAGCTCATGACAATCGCTCCTGACATTCACCCTTTTGTTTTAAATTATTTTTTAGTTTAAAAATTCTTTTTATTTTTGGAAATTTTATATATGTGTACAGTGTATCTGGGTCATATCCACCCCACACTCCCACTCTCCAGCACCTCCCTGTCCCACCCCAACTTAGTTCCTTCCTCTATTTCTCCCAACTTCATGCTTCATGTCTTTAAAAAAATACCATAAATTCAAGTAGTGCTGTCCATATGTATATGTGTGTGTGTGGTCATCCTCTGGGGTGACCTACCCTTCACACACAAAGCAAAGTAACTCTGTCTCTCTCAGAAGCCATTAGCTCTTCAGCTTAAGGTGGGGCACTGGGAACCCCTCTCCCATCCATGCTGGTAATTTGAAGTCTCTTCATATTGCCTTCATCTTATTCTTTGAGACAAGGTTTTGCACTTAACTGAAGCTCACTGTTTTGACCAGACTCAGTGATCAATGAGCTCAAAGTGTCTTCCTGTCTCCACCTGTCCTTCCTAGCAGTAAGACTCCAAGTACATGCTGACACACTCACACACACTAAAGTTTTACATGATGCTGGAGATCTAAACCCCAGTTCTCATACCGCATAAGAAACCCTTTACCCTCTGTGTGTTGTGAGCAGGAAAAATATGCTTGAATGAATCTTGTGATTTACATAATTTATACTTTGTCCTGATGGTAACTCTACTTTCTCTGCATAGGTTCCGTCACCATCTATAATCAGACACTTTCAGAAATGGATGACTTCGATGCTGTCATCAAGCTCACTGGAGTTTGTCCACAATCCAACATACAATTTGGTTTTCTCACTGTGAGAGAAAATCTCAGGCTTTTTGCTAAAATAAAGGGAATTCTGCCACATGAGGTGGAGCAAGAGGTAAATGAACAGGTCCACTGTTAGGCAACGACGAAAATGAAATGGGTCACCTGGAAGACATTGAATGTACTTTTGTTGTCTACACACATCCACTGTCTGAAGTTTGCCACGAAGGGTCTTTATAAAGATGGAAAGCTGTGTTTTAAAAGTAAGGTAGTCAGGGTGGTACATGCCTGTAATCCCAGCATTTGGGAGGCCAAGGCAGGAATATTGCTGAAGTTTAAGCCAGCCTGGGCTACAGAGGGAGACTTGGTTTCAAAAAGAGAACAAGCATCTTGAGTTTTAGACTAAATGTTCTTTATTTTGTTAGATACACCGAGTTTTACGGGACTTAGAAATGGAAAATATTCAAGACATTCTTGCTCAGAATTTAAGTGGTGGACAAAAAAGGAAACTGACTTTTGGGATTGCCATTTTAGGAGACCCTCAGGTAAGGTGAACAAAAACCACTCATGAAATCAGATTGGAGACTCAGAAATGATTATATTCGATACATTTGCAAATGATAAATTTAAGAAAATTTTTATTTTAAGCACAAATACTAATACTTTCACAAACTACGGTGTTTTTAGAATCATTTTGCCCCAGAGGGAAAAATGACTCTGTGGTACTTTCTACTGTCCAGGTTTTGCTACTGGATGAACCAACCGCTGGATTGGATCCACTCTCAAGGCATCGCATATGGAACCTACTGAAAGAGAGGAAACTAGACAGAGTGATTGTCTTCAGTACCCAGTTCATGGATGAGGCCGATATCTTGGCTGGTAACTATAGTTTTGTTTTTTTTTAAATTTTTCAGAGTGAGAAAGTAGGACTCAAATATAGGTTACAAACAGGCCCCATAGACACATCTTATTAGCAATAGCCACAGCCAACACAGGAAAATTGCTTTCACCCATTTGAATCTCTGTGTTCCAGATAGAGGGCTTTGTCCCATGGACTGAGTCTTATCCCATCACAGAGAAGTGAAGGTTGTAAAGTCCACAGTATTGTCTCAAACATGCTTTACTCCACATGGATAGATGTCAGCAGGTTTGTAATTCACTACGTACATGCTTAATAACTTTCCTAACTGTGCAGAGAATAAGCAAACATAATTCATCATTTCAGTTACTAGAGTACCTAGGAAGTCTCAGAATGAGTATGTCACTGTTCTAGTGTGGCATGCTTCTAAAACGTCATTTGTTCATAGATTTTGATTTTCACATTTATGATCACTGAAAAAAAATCACTCTTTATTAAAATATATCTTTTGGTTCTTCCCAACCAGACAGGAAGGTGTTTATATCCAGTGGGAGACTGAGGTGTGCAGGCTCTTCTCTGTTCCTGAAGAAGAAATGGGGCATTGGCTATCATCTAAGGTACAGCTCTCACTACTGGAGACAGATGCATGATGAACACACTGGTGACAGGTGTCATTGGTATCAGGTCAAAGTCGATCTACAGCTACAAAAGTGTCTTCAAGAGACACGTTAGAACTAACTTATGTGTGCTCTTAGCAAGAACGTAAGACACATGGCATTGTACATACTAAAAATCTACACATTAAAGCAGGTATAAAGAAAGTGTTTGGAAAATGTTTTCATGATACGTTGCTTTCTGAGAATAATTTATTGGTATTTGATCCTTTCTCTCATCCTATTTCAGAGCATGTTTCTTTTCAGGCAGATAATTTCAATACACTCTCTATCCTCCCTGACTTCTTTTTTGCCATCTTCCTTTTAGGTATCTTTCACTTCAGGATAATCATATGATTATTATAAATAAATCTTTAAAAATACAATAAAAATAACATCATACTGGAGGTTCAATAGACCTCACAATTACTTTCTTTGATTTCTTAAGCTGGTCAAATCTACAGTACCAGCACTATCCATTATTACAAGTAGATTTAATAATTTCCCTCCAATAAAAGGTGTACACATTGGTCTCTGGAAAGTCTCGATGAAGGTCTTTGTAGTTGTCTTGTTTCTGTCTTATGGAGGATATCTGTTACATCCTCCTTCATCACACTCAACCACATATGAACATTACCCATGCATATGTGTGTGTCTACGTGTGGGCATGTGCATGGGTGTCCACACAGACCAGATTAGAGCGTCAGATACCTGGAGCTAGAGTTACAGGTGATTGTGAGGGGACAGATGGAGGTGCTCAGAACCAAACCCTCATCTTGTGTAAGAGCAGCAATTTCTCTTAACTGCTGATCTATCTGTCCAGTCCATTTACCTGTTCTTGGAGTCTGTTCCTGAATATTACCTTCTTAATGAATATCCTGTGCTGGAATCCAGAAAGTGCTAATTCAAATGGTTGCTTAATTAATTTCTTTGGTCTTGAGTAACTTCATTTGTAAAACAGCAGTAATAATACCTATTTTTTTAGTTGATGGTAGTTGATGAATACTTGACAGAGTACAGAGTACTTAAATGAATTAACACAGCTTCACTCTCCCTCACTTGATCTGAAAACCTCTTGCTTTGCATTATCATTCTGCTGCAAGCTATGTTAGGGAAGAGGCTGAATTTCTCCTGCTTGGTGTCTTTGATAATGCTAAGCACAGCACTTCTAAAGCACAGAACAATCTTAAAATTAAACTAGATTTATGTAATCAGTGAAGTGTGATGTTTACACCACTCTGTCATCTCAGTACATTTCAGTAGACATGATGAACAATGGTGTTTCTAAAAACCCCAATTTTCATAAAGAACTAGGGAGGACAGGGGAATCCGTGGTTGATAAGTAAAATGAATAGAAAAATCTCTTAATAAAAAAAGAACTACATAGACTATTATCAAAGACTTCAGCTATTACTTGAATAAATTTTGCACAAAATGATAAAATTATCTATCATATATTGAGAGTTTACTCCACTAAACACCTAATACTATCTCATAAATACTGTTTCATTCTACCTGTTAAGGTTGATTTAAGATCTGGGTATTATTTTACCTCACAGATAAGAATTTTGATACTCAGAGATAGTGACCAGCTCACCTAGACTCTGGGGCCTGTATAATATGATGTCAATACCATATTCTTAATGACCACAGATTATCTCCATCTTGCTTTTACCAAGTTCAAGTGTTTGCAGAGCTCATGCATAACTGAAAAAGGAGATTTCATTACTGGGTTTTCTTAGTAGATGGTGTTCCCATTTGCTTTACCCCAGTGAGGATTTGGTCAATTATTTCTTTCCTTCAAATGACAGTTCTTGAATTACCTTAAATGAATCTAGTCTTCCCTTTTACTAGTTACTCTGCTATGTTGTACAGATTGTTTGAATTACATTAGTATCATTGCATCTAGTTCCTCTCTGTAAATTACACAATTTTGTCTTGTAAGTATTCATGAAGTGGCAAACATACTACATAAGAAGTTGTTTTTAGAGGCAGTGTTAGACAGAATAACTTTATCTTACTCTTTCTGAATATTAGTTTGCATCTGAATGACATATGTGAGCCAGAGAGTATAACATCACTGGTCAAAAAGCACATCCCTGATGCCAGACTGACTGCACAAAGTGAAGAAAGACTTGTCTATATCCTGCCCCTGGAAAGGACAAACAAATTTCCAGGTAATCCTAAACAAGTTACATTGCTCTTCAGTTTTCTCACTTTCATAAAGGAAATGGCTGTTATACCTTTATGGGTCTGTCCTGATGGTTAAATTATTATGCAAAACATTTAAACACATTATTAAATACCTACGATGCATGAAGGGACTGTGTCTGACATGTGGTTATTGTGGTGTTTCTCTAGCTCTAAGATATCAGTAAGTAGGACTTGTGAGCATAAGACAAAAAGAATGAGTCCTGTTGTTTCACATCATGATCCATCCTCACATCAGAATATCAAAAATGGCAGCGTTCTTTCATTTAAGAATCATTTCTCTTAAGGATCATTTAATCATAACAACAGACACAATAAGAGCACCACATGTAGTTGGGAGGGGTTGGAGAGGAGAGCTGGGGAGTGAATATGATCAAATATGTTATGTTTACCTATGAATTCTCAAAGAATAAATAAAATTTTAT
>CABHPP010080176.1:0-21159 GCA_902168425.1 Peromyscus attwateri | reverse complement strand
AAAGCCCCTAGAAGCGAGTCAATCAGAATTGTACCCATACTAGCACCCCTAAATGATGTAACCTTGTGATTTTTCCCTTTAAAAACTGAGCTTGCAGATAGGTGGGCACTTCCTCCAGCTTCCACTGCGTTGGATGTATTGGACGAAGTCCCTGCCTAGGCTTGTATTGCTTTTGGATATCCAGAATTAAACCTTGCTTTTGCATTCCGGCATGCTCGTCTTTGGTGGTCTCTCTGGGGGTCACGATCTGGGCACAACACCTGCTACACCTAATTATCCTTTTGCATTGTGTATTAGCATTTTCAAAAGCCAGAGATTCAATTATTATCTGTCTAGCTTCTGAATTTGGTATCATTCTATTTACTGCTGAAGACAGCCTTTGTAAGAAATCAGTGAAGGTTTCTCTGGGCCCTTTTGTAAATGACTCAATTTTCTTTCCTGCTTCTTCAATTCTGTCCCAAGCATTCAAGGCTGCCATTCATCATAAAGCCAGGGTGTAGTCATCATATAGAGACTGCCTTTCTATATTAGCATAATCTCCCTCTCCAAGAAGTTGATCTTGGGAGATTTCCATACCTCTAGCCCTATTTTGTTGTTCAATGGTCTTAGCCTCATCCTTCCACCAGGTCCTCCATTGTAATGGGGAACAGCTTCTAAGACAACTGTAACCAAATCTTTCCAGTCTTGAAGGATAATTCTATTACAAGTTGACCATGAGTTTAACATCTGCTTCACAAATAGGGAATGCATACCATATGACACTATAGCTTCTTTGAATCTCCTCAAATCTAACATTTACACAGGAGTCCACTCAGCTGTTACACAGCCTTTAGCATTTGGCAGTTCCTATAAGGTTACTGGATCGATTAAGGTTGGCTGTTTGAAAGCCTTAGGTTGTTTCTGTAACCATATAATGCAATGCTGAGATTGGTTCACCTTTAAATTCCTCTGTCTGGGTCTGAATATCTCTATAATCTGTTTTAACAAGTTTTCTAAAATTTTTATCTTGGCACTCAACATTAACCAACTTTTTAAATGATAAAACAAATGATCAAACAAATAATACATAATTGACAATTATATACATTCCATCTACATTAAATATCCTCTTATTTAATTGTTCCATTTTCAGACCATCAATTGTATTATCAAACAGAGACCAAATTCCCTCCATTGTAAAAATGTTTCTCCTTTTTTAATGTGAGAAAAAATTATTTTTTAACTAATTTCTCCCTTTAAGAAATCTCAATTGTCTTACCAAATCTGCCGAAAATGACGATTCAGATGTGAGGCTGACTGCTTCTGCATAGAACAGGAGAAGCCCACGCAGGTTTTAAGGCAGCTACCTAGTGTGGTAGCAGCCCGAGTTGGGGATCCAGGGAGAGCCCATAACCCACCAGGAGAGAAGAAGCCAAAGAGCCAGCCATCTGCATGAGGGACTGTGAGAAAGTGGCTAATTCCTATGGTTTTTGGAGCCCAAAAAAACTAATGGAGTTTACTGCAGAGAGGCTGCAACAAAAACTTAGCCAGCAGGTTAGGACGTCCAGCCCAGCCAGGGGGAGATTCCAGGCACATGCAGCTCAGGTGTGAGCCAGGGCCTGCAAGACCACAGGCAAGCAACGTTTTCTTTAATTCATGCCCCACAAGTTGGACACCAGATGTTGTTTGAATCTAGAATGGTCTTTTGATAAAAAACACAAAGCTATATATCAGGGTGAAAGCTGAAAGATCAGCGAAGCAGAACAGCCAACCACTAGTTCTTACCTCTATGAAATCCTCTGTCTAAAGAGAGTGAGTTCCTGTTTCCTCATGCCTACTATATCTTTCTCTGCCCAGACATCACTTCCTGGGATTAAAGGTATGTGTGCTTCCCAGTACTGGGATTAAAGGTGTGTGCCAACACTGCCTGATCTCTATGTCTAATCTAGTAGCTGGCTCAGTCCTCTGATCCTCAGGCAAATTAATTAGGATATACAATATATTACCACAGCAAACAACTTCCCAAACTATATATAGAAAAGACAGAGACAGCTGGCTGCCTGGATAGTCACCCAAGGTTCCTCTGCAACATCCAGCTTCAGCCTACAGGCCTAGAATATGTGACAGACATTTCTGTGAGGCAGGAATTTTGAAGGCCTGTCCTACCTTGTCTTGACAAAGTTTGGCAGTAGCCTTCTTTTGTGTCCTGCTTGTCCAGTTTGACAGCATGTTGTCAGCAGCTGAGGCAAGAGCAGTTTCTTCCCAGTGGCTAACTTCACATAAATGAAAGAAAACTCCATATGGAGGTTCTTCGATGCCCATCATCTTCTCTGAAGTAGATTGGTACTGACAGGAGCAGATGTACTGTCATGAAAAGCCTTATGTTATTAAAACATCTTATTATGTCATATTCTGTAGGTCTCTGAAGTGTTTGAAGACCATCTTTCTATCTAAACTACATCTGTTTGACTTTGAAAACATACCTAATACGACTACAAGTTTGATTGTTATAGATGACTAACTACTAACCTGCATTTCTTAATTATCTTAAATAGTTTGTAATAATAGCTTTCAAAGACTAGAACTTTACATTACATTTTCAAATGAGCAGCATAGGTACAATAACTTAAGCAAGAGTAGAAACACACACACACACACACACACACACATATATTATGTTACAAACAAAAATAACCTTAAATTTGTATCAATATAAAAAAATCCATACCAATATAAAATATTTGAGACTAGTAGTTGCTTTTTAGTCTAAAAGTAGATTTAGTAATCTACCCTTTTATCCTATCATTCCTACATCCCCCTATTTTCTTTTCAGAAAATAATCCCTGAATCTAACTTTCTTTGCTTAGTTTTTTTCTCTGACTATGACGAGCAACAACTTGCAACCCATCCCCCTAAATGATGACAAACATTCATAACTCACCAAACAACCAAAAACCACCCACCCCACTACTTTCTCTGTCTAGGGGACATCTTTAGGGGACCCTGAGAAAATTGGTATAATGGTCAAGTCCTGGAAGAGCTAGCTGTATCATTTGTTGTCCAATACCTGTGTCATGGGAAAGTGCAGGGCTCATCTGAAGTCTGGGTTAGAGTAGTCTGTGAGGCTGGACCCTCTCAGCTAGCAGCTTTGAAGTTGTCCTGAGCAGTTTGTAGTCTGAAACCTATCTTTGGGTGGTATTTGTCACCTTAACGGCATTACTGCAGTCCTGGTAGCTTTGTCCTTACAGGGCCCCATAACCTTTAGGAAACCTCAAAAGTCGCTGTTAGGAATGACCATGGTTCATTGCAGAAAACTTACACATTTTAAATGTCATATACAGCCAATCTCTAAAAGGTTAGAAGGCCACAATCTATTAAGTACAAGCAGGGTACACAAATTTAGTTCCAAATTACCTGCTTCAGACTCAAACCTGAAAACATGCACAGAAAGCTAGATGAAGCTTATTTCTAGAATTAGTTAGTATTCTGTATGACTACTAATATCTCGAGAGAAAGTTTATATATACACATAGTAAACTTGTAGATTTTGAGATAATACTGGAGTTATAAGTAGTTGTAAGCTACCTCATGTGGGCGCTGGGACTTGAACTCAGGTCTTCTGCAAGAACAATACATGTTCTTAGCCATTGAGCAATCTCTCCATGGGTGCTTGGACTTGAATTCTGGTCCTGTGCAAGAACAATACATGTTCTTAACCACTGAGCAGTCTCTCCAGCTCCCCTGGGCTCAGTTTTTGCTGTTGTTGTTTGTTTGAAGAGAGAATCTTACTATATAGCCCTTGTTGGCTTAGAACTCACTCTGTAGACCAGGCTTGCCTCAACTCACACATATCCAACTGCCTCTGCCTCCCTGAGCGGTGGGATGATAGGTATTCACCACTACACCCAGACCATGCTCAGTTTTACGTGCTGTTTTTATAATAATCCATGTGAGAGACTGGGCATGGTGGCACACAACTTTAATCCCATCACTCAGCAGAAATCAGGTGGATCTCTGTGAGTTCCAGGCCAGCCTGGTCTACATATTGAGTTCCAGGACAGCCAGAATTACATAGTGAGACCCTGTCTCAAATAATAATAATAATAATAACAATAATAATAATAAATAATAATAATAATAATAATAATAATACATGTGAAAAAGGTACAGATAACCATGCTGATTAAACCAATTAAAATGATCTGAGTCTTTTATTGGCCAGTGACCAAGAGCCAGTTTAGGTTTATGCCTCTGAGTCTTTTGGTGCAGAAGCTCAGGGTACAATGTTTTTAAAGGCAAAACCCACAAAGACCATAATTTACTTCAATGTTAGATGAGGGTCAGAGTAACCTTGAAACATTCATTTCTGACAGAGCATAGTAATTTTTTCCAGATTATGTCATATTATTTCAGACATATCATGATGGTTATTTGCTGGTGGCCATGTCAGGAGCAGCAGAGAGTGTCAGCCCACCAGGAGGGAAATCCCTGATAGGTGAATCTGGGTTAGGCAAGGCCCTGAGACCACAGACCCCAGAGTGTCTTTTGCTTCTGCTGTGCCTTTACATGTTTGCCCCTGCCATCTTCCTCTGGTAGCTGGCATGGTGTGAATGGGTGTGGGGAGATCCCCACTGCCTAAATCATAGTATGTTTTTCTCATGGAAACATCCTGTTCTACTGGGTGTTTTTACCTGTAGATTAATATGAAGAAGATTCCTTCCTAAGCTGTACTGTCTAGTTGATAATAATAGTGTTAGTTTATACAGAGTTTTGATGAATAAAAATAAATACAAGAAATGTCACACAGCTAGGCCCTATGAGTTTCACCTAAGGAGCTGCATAGATCACAGTTCAGGTTAATAATTAAGGAAAACAATTGAGTCCCCAGGAGCCAGGCTGGCTCCACTTCTCTTAATACTGAAGGATGCAGTCACAGGTTTCAGTGTGCATCATTAGCTGAAACAAAGCCTTAAAATAACTTCAGGTTAGACCAGATGTTTTGATAATAGCTTTGAGATTAAAAAAAAAAAAAAACCAGAAAACAATCTAAAGCTTACAAGGACACATAACTGAGTTAGAGATTCATTAGGTTAGGATAAAAAAAAAATATAAAGCAGTCCAATAGTTGATAGCTGATGTACTTTCCTTGCTAGGTTTGGTTGGTGATCAAAGGTGATGATTAATTCCTTGTGCCCATTTCTGCCCTCAATCTCATGATAGAAGAAACTATTGATGAGTGGGTAGGTACTCTAAAGCTTTAAAGTAGAGCTGACTGATTCTTTTCCATATATAAAAGTTTAGGTTTGTGATTTCTTTAAGATCCCTTATAAGGTTACTTTCAAGATAAGTAACAAAGTAATTGGCCCCCCCTTTTTTTTTAATAACTGTAAAACTACAACCTGCCAGAAAAAGACCTGGCTAAGAAAAATATCTTGCTTGCCTACACAGTTAATCTATAACAAGTTTCTTGGGTATGAATGTACCCTGGGGCATAGCTGTGTGGGCTGCGAAGCTCCTGCAACCCAGAAACACTCTGGCACGGGCAGAGTGGTGGGGCTGTGTAGCTGTGCCATGGCCACATCAGCCTGGTGCTACCTGCATTGCTGCAGGGACAGCAGGACCTGCCATATTCCTCTCAAGGAGATGCCGGCTGTACCGCTGGACATGCAGCCCATGGGAAGAGATGTCATTGTGAAGAATGGAAGAAGAATCCGAGGCACAGGAGGTTTTTTTTTTTAGCCAGTGTGCCTCTTCATCAGAACAAAAGCTACTTTGAGTTCAAAATCCAGTCTACTGGAATCTGGGGTATAGGTGTTGCAACTCAGAAAGTTAACTTGAACCAGATTCCTCTTGGCTGACACATGCATAGTCTGGTGATGAGAAATGAAGGGGCCCCACAACAATGACTCTAACCAGTCTAGAATGATGCCATTGCACCTAAGAACACTATTCAGTGATCAGCTTTGGACTGCAAACTCTTCAGGACAGTTTCAAGATGAGATGGTCCATGATATTATACTTCTAGCCAGAATCTCAGATAACTTTATCCATTACTCTGAGACTAGCTACAAACATTACAGCTAGTCCTATTGAGACTTAACCATTTAGCTTTTTTACACGATGTTTCTAAACAGCAAGAAGCAATTTTAAGAAAATGATGTCCCCTCTCCCAAAAGTTTTCATTCAGGGTTATGGATAAGTTGTTATAGGGTTGGGGGTGGAACAATAAAAATTTAGACTCAGGATTCCTTTTTGGAAAAGAAAAAAGGGGAATGCATAGGTACAGTATATTAAGGTAGATTATTGTGTCTACTAGCAAACTAATTTAGCTAACTATCAGCCTTAGATAATTTACACTGATATGGATTCTTGTATATTGATACAAATGTAAACCATTTTTATATTCCTATTTAAGGTAATTTGTATATTGATAAAAATTCAAAACTATAATCGTTATATTGTATACATGTTCCTACTCCTATTTGAAATATTTTGTTTATTGATACAAATGTAAAATTATATTTGTCATACTGTATGTTCTACCCCTGTTTAGGATATTTTGTATATAGATGCATATTAGGGATATTGTTATCACATTGCACTATACATTTCTACCTCTGTTTAAGATATTTTGTGTATTGTCACTATTTTGAGGTCATTGTCCTTATACTGTACATCTATCTATTTACAGACTGTTTACCTTGTTAATGTGAAGCCTTAGTCCTTAGGTTATTTAGGTAGATAAGACTTAGAGATTTATAGTCACCCATGTTTGTCATATCTCCAGTTATGTTAGTTAGATTTTCCAGATTTACAGAAACTTATGTGAGATGGATAGGTAGTCTTCAAACACTTCATAGACCTAGAGAATATGGCATTTAAATGTTTTGATAACTTAGAATTCTGTTGACATGAGATATGATTGCTCCTGGCAGCACTGATCTACTCCTGAGAGAATGTTGGGATTCTAAGACACTCCGTTTGGAAGTCTGTCTTCTTCTTTGAACAAAATGGCTGCTGGGCAAAGAACTGCTCTTGCCTCAACTGCTGACAATATGCACGCTGTCCTTTCCAGATGAGCAGGACACAAGGAAAAGAGACCACTGAACTCTGCCAAGACAGGGTAAGATGGTCTCTCAAAATTCCTGTTTCTGAAAATGGTCTGTCAGATATTCTAGGCCTGTAGCCAAATTGGATGCCTCAATGGTGCTGAGAAACTTTAGATGACTGTCCTGGCTGCCAGCCATCTCTGTGTATTCTTGCAAGAATTTCAGAAATTGCTTGCTTGTGTTTTCTATTTTCTCAGGTATTATTATGTTCCTTCTCAGGTCTTTGATGGGATTGAAGACTAGATAGTTACAGTTAAAATCCTCTCATATCTTAGCTAAGAACATTTCAGATACTAAGTTAGATTTTTTTAGGATAGGACACACCATTTACCTATGTTCTGGACGTCTCTGGATTTTAGTATGTGTCTCTTGTTTGATGTTCTTGCTGGTTGTATTTCTATTTTTGTTTGAGTTATTTCTTTTCCCCTCTCCTGGACAATACTTGATAATCGTTCTTATTGTTTATAGTTTTGTATTAGGTTAGAACGTTGTGGTTGATATATTGAGTACCCTCATAAACTTATTTGAGGGTCAGAGAACAGAACAGCCCTAGATTAGACATAGAGGCCAGAAAATGGTGGCACACATGCCTTTAATCCTATCACTTGGGAGGCAGAGATCCATCCAGATCTCTGTGAGTTCAAGGCCACACTGGAAACAGCCAGGCATGGTGGCACACACCTTTAATCCCAGGAAATGATGGCAGGAAGCAGAAAGGTATATAAGACGTGAGGACCAGGAACTAGAGGCTTTTAAGCTTTTAGGCTTTTTAGCAGCATTTCAGCTGAGATCCATTCAGGTGAGGACTCAGAGGCTTTCAGTCTGAAGAGACAAAATCAGCTGAGAAGTTGGTGAGGTGAGATTGTCTGTGGATTTTTCTGTTTCTCTGATCTCTGAACTATCACCCCAATATCTGGCTCCGGGTTTTCTGCTTATAAGACCTTTTAAGATTCATGTTACAGAACGTTCTTATTTAGACAAAAGGGGGAGATGTAGTGGGTAGCTGTTCTGTCTATGACCTTGAAGCACAGCCCTTACAGATGTAGCAGGTAACTGCTCTACCTACCTATGACCTTGAAGTGCCTGTCCCTGGGGCATGGCTCAGGGCTACCCTTAAGACCTGAGACACATGTAGGCTCTCTCTTCTCTCCCTCATGGGCTTGAATGTGGGACTGACTCAGGCAGCCAGAACAGCGGTCCAGAACCTGTGACAATTCTGTTCTGTACAGAATTTCTCCCCTAAGAAATTCCTTTGCCCTTCACGCAGACTCCATGGATTTCTCACTTTATATGTGGGTTCCTGGGATAATTTTTCACCTGTAATAGGTAAAATGTTTAATCGTGTAAGGGAAATGGAAAACATGCTGTTTTTACTGTTTGTTTTGTATTCATTGTAATCATTCACTTGAAAAACAGAATGTAACCACGCTGTAAATCCTATAGTGCCTGAAAGATTTTGCTGGGGTATATAAGCTCTAAGAAAAAGAATAAAGATCGAGTTAAAATGGGCTAGAATGAAAACATCAAGAACAAGAGAGTTCTGGTCCCCCGGCAGCAATAGTCATTTTTCTATTTACACCTTCTTCAGTTAACGCTGTTTGTCTTAATACTAGTTATTTTGGTGACTACATCTGAACCATGGTCAACGTCTTGGAAATGTCAACTGTGCTGGCAAGGCAGACATGACTGTTCTGGGGCAGAGCACTGAGAACCATCTAAGCCAGCTGTTTTCAACCTGTGAGTCAAGACCCCTTTGGGATCAATGACCCTTTCACAAGGGTCACCTAAAACCGTGGGAAAACAGACATTTACATTACAATTCATAAGGGTAGCAAACTGTTATGTTATGAAGTAGCAACGAAAATAATTTTATGGTTGGGGGTCAGCACAACATGAGGAACTGTATTCAAGGGTCACTGATTAGGAAGGTTGGGAACCACTGGTGTAAGCAAACACAAAATGGAATCAGGACAAGATGGCATTACCGTAGTCACTGGGTACTGAATCCAGGACTAGGCAAGCACTTTGTCAACTGAACTATAATCCCAAACATTTGAAATAGTCTTATTAGGCTTGGCAGACCTGTTATTGCCTATGTTGCCCAGAAGAGCCTTGACCTTGTGTTGATTCTCCTGACTCCGTTTTTGAGGGCTGGAATCACAGGTGTGGGCCACCACACTCCCTGCTATTTGGTTGGTGCTGGCCTAGTACTTGCTATGTAACTCCAGCTGGCTTTGAACTTGTGGCAAGCTTCCTGCCTCAGCCTCCAGAGTGCAGGGATCATAAGCATGAACCACCACACTGACTTCAACTGTCTTTTTAAAAGATCATCATGAGAAAAGGTCTTTTCCCTTTACCGTCCCCCCACCCTGTCACAATTTCCCACAATCTTCATTTTGTGTAAATCCAAATTCCCTACTGCATAAATGTTTTCAAAGACTGCCTGTCATGAACGTTTGCTACGTGTGATTCTCTCCATCTTCGATTCTCTGAACAGTCCGGACTGCCTTAAAGTTTGAGAAGACAGCAGCCTGCCGTTCCCCCACCTGCTAAACTTCTTCCAGGAGGGTACAGAGACCCCAGGGCAACTCAGGAATGGGCAAGAGAGGCAGAAGCCTAGAGGTGTCTGCAGCCTAGCTCATGGGAATCTGCCACCAAGCTCCGGATGGCACATACTATGCAGAGAGTTCCCAGCTCTGCCAGCACGTTCCTGCCTTTCCTCCGTTAAGCTCCGCCCCTAGTGGGAGCAGTCACTGAAAGCTACTTAAAGCCGTGGGTACCTGTGTGTCCGCTACAGCAGCAGCTACTGTCTTCAATCTTTATAAAACAGTCTGCATCTTTCCCTGTCTTTCCCTTCTTCCGCACCGCTATGTTTCAGTCACTGTCGCGGGCCGTGCCCGCCACCGTGTTGGGTGCCATGGAGATAGGAAGCAGCTTGGATGTGACCTCCAGTGCCGCAGTGGTTCGCACCTTCCTGCAGCGGGGCCACACAGAGATTGACACCGCATACGTGTATGCAGACGGCCAGTCGGAGAGCATCCTGGGGGACCTGGGGCTTGGGCTAGACCGCAGGGGCTGCAAAGGTACGGGTCACGCCTGTCATTTACCCACACTGAACAGAACTGATTCCTCCCCAGTACAGCTTCGTCCCACCCCTGAGGCTCTGATCTTACCATGTCTGCCCAAGAGCTCTGAGAACCATGAACTCAGCAGTCTATGTTTGCACAACACCATAGTGGTCTCCTCCCCTTCTTCCAGAAGAGTGGCCTAGGACCCTCTTCCCACAATACACCAACCGTGGTTCAGCCCAATTCCATGGGGCTAGCCTGTCTCTTGGGCTTTGAACATGTTGGGACTCTCCCACTGTGCAGCCTCTCCCACCTAGTCCCTAGCGGGTAGGTAGGTGCCTCTGTCACACCTCATCAGCTGGACTCCCTGTTTTTGCAGCCACCAAGGCCCAGCACAGACTTTGGACCAGGCAATAGATCTGCTTTCTGTGTCAGCCTTGTTCAGGGCTCTGGACTTTGCTTTCTCAAACTCTGGGTGTCTGTTGGCTTACCAGTGGCTTCAGCTTTACCAAGGAGTAGCCCCTCAACTGGCATAGGGAAATAGAGTCATGTAAGCCTGTGGGGATCTCTTCGACCACCATGGCCAGGAGAGTAACAATCTGCGGGAGGTAAGAAGGCAGTATGGTTCAACACAACTAAACAGCCAGTGTTGGATTTTAGGTATATTGAAGCACAGCACAATTTGGTGGAAACTTTCCTGGTGGTAACTGAATCCTGTATGCACAATAGGGCATACATAAATCTCCTTGGGGGACAAAGTAAGCTAAGTGAAGATTAGACACAACTACCAAGCCACAGAAAAGAACGTAGATTAATAGAAACGGGTTAATTTCAGTTATAAGAGCTGGTTAGAAACAAGCCTAAGCTATGAGCTGAACTTTCATAATTAAAAATAAATCTCAGTTTCATTTTATTGTGAGCTGGCGGCCCAAAGAAAAATC
This sequence comes from Peromyscus attwateri, assembly GCA_902168425.1. Lineage (NCBI taxonomy): Eukaryota > Metazoa > Chordata > Mammalia > Rodentia > Cricetidae > Peromyscus > Peromyscus attwateri. The sequence goes on along the minus strand of CABHPP010080176.1, from coordinate 10,062 downwards.
CGTTTACACCCCCAGGCCAGCGTCCATCTTCCTGCTATGGAACCGCAAGCTCCTCCCTGCCTCTTTCTCCATACTCAGCTGTCCCCTGAGTAATGGTCCCAGTGAGGACACCAACTGCTTGTCTTGTCCCCTGTTAGCTAAGCCTGATCAATTTTGGGGACGTTTCTGTAAACTGTTATCAGTTTTACTCCCATTTACAATGGATAGTATTGTGGAAAGGAGGGTAATTTAGTCAAGGTCACAGCTACTAACGGCTACTAACAGCAGAGCTAGAATTTGGCAGAGCTGACCCCCCTACCCCCGCCTCCAACCCACTGCCAGTATATCAGCTAGCCCAGGTTAGTCTCATACTCAATATACAGCCATGGATAGCCTTGCAATTCTGACCTTCCTGTGTCCCCCCTACCAAAGGGTAAAATTATAAGAAAGCACCACACCTGGGCCAGCTCTAGTCCTTAACTGTTGCAGTAAAGTAGCCTGAGTATCATATTGTGCGTGGGTGTGCTCGTGTGTCTTTATGTTGGTCTGTGTGCGTGTGTGCATGTGTGTGTGCTCCTGCCCATGATGGCTTGGATGTTGAGACCAGAAATATGTATGTTCCTCTGTCGATTCCACCTCTTTTGTTTTGTTTTATGAAATGGTTTCTCTGTGTCGCTCTGGCTGTTCTGGAACTTGCTCTGTAGACCAGACTGACCTTGAACTCACCTAGATCCACCTGCCTCTGTCTCCCGAGTGCTGGGATTAAATGTATGTGCCACCACTGCCTGACTACTTTATTTTTTTGAGACAGGGACTCTCCAGCTGAACTTAGAATCCACCGTTTCTATTCAACTGCTAGAGAGTGAGCCTCAGGATCTGCCTGTCTTCTCTCCCTAGCATTTGGGGTCTAGGAAGGCCCTCCTTTTTCATGTGGCTCACACTTGCACGGTGAGCATTTTCCACACAAAACTGATCCCCCACCTCTTAACTTCTATTGTTCTCCCCCAAAGTGAAAATTGCCACAAAGTCTGTTCCAAGACTTGGGACACCAAGGACACTTGACAATATCCGGTTCCAGCTGGAGACGTCGCTGAAGAGGCTGCAGTGTCCCCGGGTGGACCTCTTCTATTTACACATGCCAGACCACAGCACCCCAATAGAGGAGACGCTGCAGACCTGCCACCAGCTCCATCAGGAGGTGAGGGTGGCCCCTGAACTTGGGGAGATGCTCTCTGACCTTTTCACCTTGACTCTGCCAGGAGAGTGAGTGCTGGGAACACTCAGCAGAGGCAGACACAGACCTCACTCCAGGCTCCCCACCCAGTCAGTCTCCCCTTCTTTGTCTCCTGGCCCGAACTGGGTTGTGATGGAGTCTCTCCTCTACAGGGCAAATTTGTGGAGCTTGGCTTGTCCAACTATGCCTCCTGGGAAGTGGCTGAAATCTGTACCCTCTGCAAGAAAAATGGCTGGATCATGCCAACTGTGTACCAGGTGAGGGGAATGTGGTAGCCGGGACCATCCAGACTTTGGGGTCCAAGGCTCCACTGATCCTTTATCTTAGAGCATCACCCTGACACCTGTCACCAGCACTAGGTGAATGCCCTAGTTGTGAAGGGCTAGGATGGTTAAGGACTAAACTGAGGGACTTAGAAGGTACCTTTGGGGTCCCTTGACATGTCCCCCTCTCTGACTATCTCCCTGCAGGGCATGTACAACGCCACCACCAGGCAGGTGGAGAAGGAGCTCTTCCCCTGCCTCAGACACTTTGGATTGAGGTTCTATGCCTTCAACCCTTTGGCTGGTATGGGCTGCCATGGGCACGGGCCCTGTGGATGGGTGGATGGGTGGGTGGGCATGCCTGTTCTATGTTTGCCTATTGATGCTCTGATGGATGCCCAGTCCAGGCCCCAGGAGGTGGGAGGCTTTGAGAAGGAGATGGCTTGTTGTCCTTCTTTCCGGGCTCCCTCCTGTTCTTCAGTACCTAGATATAACCTGGCTATCTGTGGGAGGAGTCTGAGCCAGGTTCTGACTGCTGCCTTCCTGCAGGAGGCCTGCTGACTGGCAAATACAAATATGAAATAGAAGATGAGAAGCAGCCCTTGAGCCGCCTCTTTGGGAAGAAATGGGATTATTTCTACAGGGACTGGTGAGCTGTGTTGGGGGCTGTGTCTGGCTGGAAGTTCATACCCCAGCACCCACATAACCAGTCATTCTCCATTGCTTGCGTGCCTATAGTACAGTGTTGAGCTGAGACAAGATCACTGGCCTTGCTTGCTGCTGAGCCTAAGTCCAGGTTCAGTAAGAGACCCAGTTTATTTGTTTGTTTGTTTAATGTGTATGGATGTTTTGTCTGCATGCATGTCTGCGTACCACATTCATGCAGTGCCCGAGGAGGCCAGAAGAGGGCATCAGATCACCTTGAAACTGGAGTTGCAAAAGGTTATTAGCTTCCATGTGGTATGGAAGAACTGAACTGGTAAACAATGTCTCCAGCCCCCAAAGGCCTTGTTCTAAAGATGGGCAGTGATAGATCAGGACACTGACATTTTTTCTGGCTTTTGTGTACACACAACTGTACACATTTGTATGTGTATATATGCATACATAACCCCAATACACAAGTCAAATCAAATGAAATCAAGTAAGATGAAATGAGAAAAAGTAGGGTTGGAGATGTAGCTAAATGATAGAGCACTTGTGTAGCAAGTGCAAGGCCCCGGGTTTGAGTTTAGTCCTCAGTTCTGAGAGAAAGAGAGAAAATGAACTAAGAAAACATAGAAAGAAGAAAAAGTAGCAAGATTGTCAACTATAATACCTGCACAGTGATAATTAAAAGGAAGTAGTTTCCTGTCCCATTCTCTTTTTCTTAGATAGGGCTCACTTACCCATAACATATGCTCTTCTTTCCTATCACAGCTTCTTAAGTACTGGAATTAGATGTGTGTGCCACTATGGACTGCCACTTTGCAAATAAAATATATATATATATATATATATATATATATATATATATATATATATATATAAAATAGATTCTTCTCTCATACAATACATCCTGACCACAGCTCCCCTCCCTCCACTCCTTCCAGATCCCCCCCTGTAGTGTGTCTTTCTCTGTCCTGTCAGCCAGCTCTCAAATCACCACATGGAGACTTATTACTAATCCTAAAAACTCAGCCTATAACTTAGGCTTGTTTCTAACTATCTCTTATAATTTAAATTAACCCATTTCTATTAACCTATGTGCTGCCACATGGCTTGTGGCTGTTACCACTCCTCCTGAATGTCTTGCTTGTTCTCCATCTCTCAGAGTCCCCTTGTGTCTCTGCCTTCTTCTTCCCAGCATCCTCTGTGCCTGGAAATCCCACCTAGCTATTGACCGTTCAGCTCTTAATCACAGTGACATATCTTTACAGGGTAAAGGAATATTCCAGAACACATCCCCAGATCCACTTCCCCTCTGTATCCCCTCAGGAAAGAGCAGGCCTCCAAGAGACAATAACCAAACATGACAAAGGAAGACACAATAAGACAAGGCCAAAGCTCTCATACTGAGGCTGGACAAGGTAACCCAATAGGAAGAAAAGAGTCCCAAGAGCAGGCAAAAACATTTTTGAGACAAGATTTCATATATCCCAGGCTGGTCTTGAACTTGCTATGTGGCTGAAGATGACCTGAATTTCCAGTCCTCCTGCCTCTACCTCCCTAGTGCTGAAATTAAAGATGTGTGCTGCCACACCCATTCTATGAAGAGGCAGTGACTGAACTCAGGGCCTCCTGCATGGCTAGACAAGCATACCACCAACTGAGCTGCCTCCCTGCCACCAGCCCCCCAGGCTTGCAGGGAGTAGACCACACTCAAAAGACACCAAGCTACTGACCCCTGCATTTCCTTCCCCATCCAATCAGCTTTTGGAAGGAAGACCACTTCAAGGGCATTGACCTCGTGAAGAAGGCCTTGCAGACCACCTATGGCAACAGCGCCCCCAGCGTGACCTCGGCTGCCCTGCGCTGGATGTACCACCACTCACAGCTCCAGGTAGCCCAGCCATCCCTTGTCTGCTTGCTCAGCTTCCGCCCCTATGTGGGACCCAGAGGTGCCTTTAAGTGAATTCTCAAGAATTCCCCCATCTTCTGGAATTCTTGTCTTCTACTTCTCATGATACATCTGCCTTTGCTCTCCCTAGTCATCTGTGCCAGGCTTGGCCCAGAATCTTGCACCGTGGTTTTAAGTCTCTCTTAGGCCTTAGGCATTATGATTAGCGCTGTTGTTGAGGAGCCTGGAGTCCATACAGTCCTACTAAGGGGATAGGAATCAGTGTAAACTTATTTGCAGCACGTGTAAGTCCTGTTCCTTGGGGTGGGAGCCCTTCTCCTCTGCCCTGGGAGTCTGCATCTTGCCCATGAAGTCTCTCCAGCGTCAGCCTGAGGCAACAACAACATAGTGTGTGACGTGCTTCCAAAGGATGCTCCCTACGTGAAGCTAATACACAAGAGGCTAACGACCTCAGGCGTTTTTACAAATGGAAGAACTCTTAGCCTACACAGATGAACACAGAGATGGGTCCGGAGGCAGGCCAGGTCTAACTGTCAGAGATACAGTCAGTTCTCTCTGGGTGTGTAGGATGTAAACATACACAGATTCCCAAATGTTAGCAACAGATAGGCAAAGAGGGGCAAGTAACAGGAGCCAGAGGGTGCTGAGATCCGGCTGTCTTCTCTTGCAGGGCACCCAAGGGGATGCAGTCATCCTGGGCATGTCCAGCCTGGAGCAGCTGGAACAGAACTTGGCCGCCACTGAGGAAGGGCCCCTGGAGCCAGCTGTTGTGGAGGCCTTTAACCAAGCCTGGAACCTGGTCGCCCACGAGTGTCCCAACTACTTCAGATAGACTGTCCTGGCTCAAGCTGCCAAGGGCTTTCCCGCCACCTCTTGGGTTCACACCCTGGCCATTCCTTGCCTTATGCTGACTCAGTGGGTCTTTCCACTGTTCTCCACCCACACAGTCTTCTAGATTGCAGCCCTGCTCCCTGTCACCTTCATGAGGAAAGGCTGGGCTGAGTCCTACAGCAGCTCTTCCTGTCTAAATAAAGCAGGCATCTGGCCTGGCTGCAGCCAGGACTGAACCTCAGACTCTACTGTCTCTCATTCTCCTCTACTGCTCGACACCTGCTCCCTCCATGCTGCCTCAGGACCCATGAGAAAGGGTGGAACCAGGAGCTGGGGCTCCAGAGAGCATAGGTGTGGGAGTGTCTGACACTGCCTGGCAAGGGTCCCCTCACCATGTCCTGATCCAGCCTCACCCCTCACTCTTCTACATGTGACAAAATAAGGTGGGCTTGGGTATGCACACCTGTTAATTCCAGCATTCAGGAGACTCAGGGAGAAGGTTTGCCCCCAGAGTGAGGTCAAGACTGATCTAGTGAGTTCCAGGCTAGCCTGGGACTCTATCTCCAAAGGACAGAAAGTGAACCCAAAACCACCACCTTGTGGAACTTGTTTTGTTTTGTTTTTCTTTTCTTTTCTTTTCTTTTCTTTTCTTTTCTTTTCTCTCTCTCTCTCTCTCTCTCTCTCTCTCTCTCTCTCTCTTTTGTTTTTGTTTTTGTTTTTGTTTTTTGAGACAGAGTTTCTCTGTGTAGCTTTGCGCCTTTTCCTGGAACTCACTTGGTAGCCCAGGCTGGCCTTGAACTCACAGAGATCCACCTGGCTCTGCCTCCCAAGTGCTGGGATTAAAGGCGTGTGCCACCACCGCCCAGCTGTTTTGTTTTTGAGACAGTGTTTCTCTGTGTATGAGCCTTGGCTATCAGGGAACTCGATTTGTAGACCAGACTGGCCTCAAAGTCACAGAGATTCCTACCTCTGCCTCCCCAGTGCTGGGATTAAAGGCGTGCGCCACCACATTCTGCTCTGTGGAATATTCTTAGCACTTGTAATATCAGCAGTGGCTTTAGTTTTAGCTGGAGTCAACTATCTCATCGTCCCTCAGGTCCTCAGCTCACTTTCTCTTTTTTATATAGTCCGGGAACTAATTTAAGGAATGATGCTATTCACAGTGGGCAGGTCTTCCCATTTCAATGAACCTATCCAGATTATCCCTCATAAGTGTGCTCAGAGGCTGACCTACTAGGTGATTCTGGGTCTCATTAAGTTGACACTTGAGATTAACCAAGATGGGGATCATACCTCAAAATAAAACTCAGACCTGTGGTGCATCCCTTTAATTCCAGCACTCCGGGAGGCAGAGACAGGGGAGTCTCTGTGAGTTGGAGGCCAGCCTGGTCTACAGAGTGAGTTCCAGGACAGCTAGAACTGTTACACAGAGAAACTCTGGGAATCAAAGAAGAGGAAAAAGAAGCATTTGTTTCTCAAAGGGAAAATTGATGCAAAGCTGAGCACGGTGGTGCATGCCTGTAATTCCAGAACCATGCAGAAGGCTTCAGGAGAATTGCTCTGATTTCAAGTCCAGCCTGGGTTAGAGTGAGACACTGTCCATGAATGAATGAATGAATGAATGAATGAATGAATGAATGAATAAACAATATAGAAACCCTCCAAAATGACCCAGCAATTCCATCCCATAGCTGCAGACCTGAAAGACAGGATAACCTGTGCCCTCACAAAACCTTTCTCCTCAGTGTTCGTGGCAGTGGTATTCATAATAGCCCAAATGTCGATCAACTGTGTGAATGGAGAAACAAGATGAAGGGCTTCAGGCTGATGTCCTTGATCACTTTCAATGGCTCTTATTAGTGACAAAGTGGTGGCTCACATCTCTCATGTGTAGGGAATCCAGGAAACCCATGAGGGAGTGAAATTCTGACTAAATGGTATTTTGATGTGAATTCAGCTTGTAAAGGACCCAAGACCAATTATTGGTCTATGAGAAATTGGCAAAGCTGTCCCTTACACATATGGACCAGGCTCAGGAAGGATGGCAAAGCTTTCCTGAGGAGTCTGAATGTGAGTGTGAGCAAAGACTAGCAACTGCAGGTCCCAGAATGTTTATGGCCTGAGACTATTCACCTACAGAGACTTCTTATTAATTATGAAAGCTCGGCCTATAACTTAGGCTTGTTTCTAACTATCTCTTATAATTTAAACTAATCCATTTCTATTAATCTATGTGCTGCCATGTGGCTGGTGGCTGTTACCTCTTCTCCTGCATGTCTTGCTTGTTCTCCATCTGTTGATGTCTCTTTATGTCTCCACCTTCTTCTCAGCATCCTCCGTGCCTGGAAATCCTACCTAGCTATTGGCCATTCAGCTCTTTATTAAACCAATCACAGTGATGTTACAGGGTAAAGGAATATTCCAGAACATGCCCTCAGATCCACTCCCACCTCAACTTCAAACACTGCAAAGACCTACAGAATAATATGACTTTTTTTTTCTGATATTGTCTGAAATTTCTATAACCTTGCCCAGGAGAGGGCAGGGCAAGGCCTCAAACCACTTCAAAACTATTCTGGCAAGCACTATAGGAATAATATGACTTTTAAAATGTTTTAATAACTTATACTTTTCTTGACATGAGATGTGTCTGCTCCTGGTGGCACCAATCTATTTCTAAAGAGGATGATGAGCACTGAAGACACTCCATATATAATTCGCTTTCTTTGTGGCACAAGCTGGCCTATAGGGCAAGAAACTGCCCTTGCCTCAACTGCTGACAGTATGCTGTCCAATCTGGACAAGCAGGACACAAAGAAAAGCGACTGCCGAACTTTACCAAGACAGAGTGGAACAGACCTTAAATATTTCCTGCTTCTGAAAAAGGTCTGTAGGCCAAAGATGGATACCCCAACACTACAGAGGAACCTTGGGTGACTGTCCAGGCAGCCAGGTGTTTCTGTCATTTCTTACATTTTTTTGGAAGTCACTTGCTTATACTTCCCATTTGCTCAGGTAATACTATGTTCCTTCTCAGGTCTTTGATGGGGTTGAAGACTAGACAGTTACAGTTACAGCTCTCCTGAATCTTAGCTAAAGACATATTAGGTACAAAACTTGGGATTCTTCAGGAGAGGACACCCATTGGAGTAATCTCTATACATTTGCCAATTACCTATGGTCTGGACATTTAGAGTGTATTTCTTACTTAATAATTGTTCTTGTTGTATGTAGTTTCATTTTTGTTAAAGTTGTTACCTTTCCTTTCTTCTGGATAATACTTGATAAAATTCTTTTTCTTTTTCTTTCTTTTCTTTTCTTTCTTTTTTTTTTTTGTTTTTGTTTTTGTTTTTGTTTTTCGAGACAGGGTTTCTCTGTAGCTTTGGTGCCTGTCCTGGAACTCACTCTGTAGACCACTCTGGCCTTGAACTGACAGAGATCCACCTAGCTCTGCCTCCTGAGTGCTGGGATTAAAAGTGTGCACTGCCTGGCTATAATTCTTATTGTATATAATTTTACTATGTTACAGTTGGAACCTTTCCTTCTTAATTAGACAAAAAGGGGGAAATGTTACAGGAATTCTGTCACTGATCTGCTAGCTAATAGAGAATTTGGGTCAAAGAGGCAGGGTTTTCTTTGGGAATGGTCAAGACCCAAATATAAGGCAGGATCAAGGGATGCACAGGCCCTTTTGAAACGAGGAACACACAGCAAGCATCACAGCAGAGCAGCTGGTGACCTGGTTCAGGTTCCCCATTCTATCTTGTGATAATTGTGCACAGATTGCTTGTTAATAAATGGTAAAGTAATCTTTTGACTTCCTTCATCAGAGGACCATGCCAGAGAGAATGAGAGAACCCCGGTTACAGAACCCCAGTTTTAGTAAGAGGCTTCCAGGAGCCAGCCCCAATATGATGTTAGCACGAAGACTATCCTTCCATCTTTCCCTGACCCTCAGCTTCTCTCCCTCCATCCCTCAAGACACTCACTCGTTCACCTCCAACTTGGTGCGGTTGGTAAAGTGGAGGCCAACTTCACCTCACAACTTCTTGCTGACCTGAAAAATGCAAGTGAACGTCACTGCTCCTTCACTCAGGGGCCCTGTATGCACAGGTCACACGTGTTATCATCTAAAACCTCTTCTGATTGGTAGAATTCCTAGTAGGCAGGGCAGGAGGACATAAGGGAAACAACTCTATGGGTCTGCAGATTAACACAGAAAGCTTGGCTCTCCTGGACCCAGAGATCCCTAAATACATCTCCTAGCACAATCCAGGCGCCCTCAGCCCCTTGGGCGACTGCTGGATTTATCGCAGTGTGGCAGCAGGGCTCATCCCTGCTGACAGAGTGCTCTGGTGCACAGGCCATCAATGGCTAGGCTCAGCTATGGGATGATAGGTACAGTCCCTCCTTTTGTAAAAGACAGGATTTTCCTGGGTGGTGATTGTGCAGGCCATTACTCCAGGCACGTGGGAGAAAGAGGCAGGTGGATCTCTTAGTTCCAGGCCAGTTCGATCTACACAGAGAAACCTGCTGGGAGCAATGTGACTTCTTCAGGGGACAAAGCCAGAGAATAGCATGAATAAATAACTTCTCCTGGGGGCAAGGCCCTGGAGAACCTGACCCATTTTGGCAAGGCCAATGCAGAGTTCGCTGCACAGTTCTGGGCATGACCCCTGGAGCATGTGTGCTGCCTGCTCCCCTTGCTTTTTTTATATGAGTCCTGCTGCTGGCTGCCTCTGGTTTCACTTTCTCAGACTGCAGATAAAATAGCTGTCACAAGAGGAAAACCTCCCCCTGATGACTCTCCTCCGGGTGAGCCAGAGGGGATGCTGTTAAAAACATACAGAGGACCTGATTCAGCTCCTAAAGTCTCTGATGTTTCAAGTGTGACCATGAATTCAGGCTTCTTAAGAACAGGACGTTGCCCTTCCAACGCACCTGTGACTAGCCCGAAAGAGTCACAGTAGTTCATGACATCACAATTTTACAGAACTGTTATGGAGAGAATGATTTTAACCACAAGAGTCTAGGAGAAGGCCGGGCGGCGGTGGCGCACGCCTTTAATCCCAGCACTTGCGAGGCAGAGCCAGGTGGATCTCTGTGAGTTTGAGGCTAGCCTGGTCTACAGAGCGAGATCCAGAACAGGCATCAAAAACTACACAGAGGAACCCTGTCTCAACCCCCTCCCCCCC